>SJXQ01008503.1:401757-613613 GCA_006408695.1 Aepyceros melampus
GGTGTTGAAAGTTGTGTGGCAGGAAACTATCTTCATCTCTGTGTCACCACAGTTGCCTTAGAAATTGCAAAAATTTAGAAATTCACTCACATACACATGAGAATTTGTCAACAGATTTGGATTCTGGAGACTTTGGGTGCATCTGAAACAGATGAGGGGGGGTTAATATGTGTCCATTCCTCATGAGTTTCTGTTCTAGCCTGTTCACAGATGATCTCATTTCATCTGCATGAAAGACCTGCAAAGCAGTTACTGTTAGTCTCATTTTACAGATTATGTAGTTGAGGTTCAGAAAGGTGAAAAAAATTATCCAGAATATGCCATTACAGCTACTAAGGTTATTAATAATGATGCTCTCATGGGGTCATGTTCCACCTCCCTGAAAAGCTATGCTTTTTTTTTCTCTTCTAATTGCACTAAATTACCATGAATTCTATTTTCTCTAAGAATATGTCCTTTATACAACAACGACAACAAAAAAGGAAGGAGTATCACATGGGGAAAACAAAAACAAACAAACAAGACACAGTGAAATCTCTCACCCCAGATCAGGAAGCTGCAAAATTTTTCTCTAAAGGGCTAGATAAATATTTTAAGTTTTGCAGAGTATGTGATCTCTGTGACACCTCTGAAATGCAGCCATGGTGGGATGAAAGCAGCAATAGACAAGAGGGAAACAAATGAAAGCACTTGAAAAGCTTTAGTCACAAAAACGCTTTTTAAAAGCTTTATTTACAAAAGCAGGTGTGAATTTGAACTCTCCTGAGGGATCCATACAATCCTGAAGAACTGGGTTGCCCACGAAGACCTCTTTCCTCCCTGTCACTGTGCTATGCAAAAGCATGGGAGATCACCTTTTTAGGTGGGTCAGGATATCTGATGTGATACATCTGATGAGAAGAGCCAACTCATCAGAAAAGTCCCTGATGCTGGGAAAGACTGAAGGCCAAAGGAGAAGAGGGTGTCAGAGTTTGAGATGGTTGAATAGCATCACTGACTCAAGGGACATGAACTTGGGCAAACTCTGGGAGGTAGTGAGGGACAGGGTGGCCTGTTGTGCTGCAGTGCATAGGGTCACAAAGAGTCAGACATGACTTAGTGACTCAACAACAACAGGATATCTGAAAGGTCTGATCTGTTCTGCACAAGTCAAGAGAAGCAAAACAGAATTTGCTTCTTCAGTTGTTCAATATGTGCTCTTCATAGATGGCAAACATATTTTCCAAATTTAACATGAATAATATTTTTTGACAGTTTTTTGAGGAAAACAACTAAATCAAGAATGAACATAATGTTTTCTAGTTGATTTCAGTAGTACTTTACCCTAATCAAAAATTATGTGCATAACTGCAGGTAGTCTGAAGGTAAACTGCAGGTAATACCTTCATAATATTTTGTCCCTGTCTTTTAGATACCTTTATTTCCCCTTATTCTTATTCTATTTTCAATTAAGCTTAACAAGGAAGAATGATTTGGGAGAAAAATAAAAATCATGAACTCTGTTTTTTTATTTTCAATTTGGAAATAACATCTGTACAATGTTTTCACCCAGAACAAAATAATTAATTAATCCTGAGAGGAAAGACAGTGGTACAATAAGTAACTGTCATTGTGTGGCAAGTTGACATTTAAAAGATTTAAATTTAAAATTATATTTTTGAAAGGATATTATTTCTTTACTGTGTTAATTGAACTACCTCCAAGGAACAGCTCAAAGAAGAGTCAAATTAAGTTTATCAATGTTTTCTAAAATATCCATGAGTGTTATTAACTCTCTTTCTTGTAATAGGCACAACCACATTTATAACAGACATAAGCCAGCAACTATTCACTCTTGCCCTCTCTTAACAGATCAGCAATGAATTAGGGCTCTTCTGGTGGCTCAGTTCAGTTCAGTTCAGTAAATCAGTCCAACTCTTTGCGAACCCATGAATTGCAGCATGCCAGGCCTCCTTGTCCATCACCAACTCCCACAGTTCACTCAAACTCAAGTCCATCGAGTCGGTCATGCCAACCAGTCATCTCATCCACTGTTGCCCTCTTTTCCTTTGGCCCCCAATCCCTCCCAGCATCAGAGTCTTTTTCCAATGAGTCAACTCTTCACAGGAGGTGGCCAAAGTACTGGAGTTTCAGCTTTACCATCATTCCTTCCAAAGAAATCCCAGGGCTGATCTCCTTCAGAATGGACTGGTTGGATCTCCTTGCAGTCCAAGGGACTCTCAAGAGTCTTCTCCAACACCACAGTTCAAAAGCATCAATTCATTGGCGCTCAGCTTTCTTCACAGTCTCTCACATCCATACATGACTACTGGAAAAACCATAGCCTTGACTAAACGGACCTTTGTTGGCAAAGTAATGTCTCTGCTTTTCAATATGCTATCTAGATTGGTCATAACTTTCCTTCCCAGGAGTAAGCGTCTTTTAATTTCATGGCTGCAAGTCACCATCTGCAGTGATTTTGGAGCCCCCAAAAATAAAGTCTGACACTGTTTCCACTGTTTCCCCATCTATTCCCATGAAGTGATGGGACTGGATGCCATGATCTTAGCTTGCTGAATGTTGAGCTTTAAGCCAAGTTTTTGACTCTCCTTTTTCACTTTCATCAAGAGGCTTGAAGACTGGTTCCAAATAGGAAAAGGAGTATGTCAAGGCTGTATATTGTCACCCTGCTTATTTAGCTTCTATGCAGAGTACATCATGAGAAACGCTGGACTGGAAGAAACACAAGCTGGAATCAAGATTGCCAGGAGAAATATCAATAACCTCAGATATGCAGATGACACCACCCTTATGGCAGAAAGTGAGGAGGAGCTAAAAAGCCTCTTGTTGAAAGTGAAAGAGGAGAGTGGAAAAGTTGGCTTAAAGCTCAACATTCAGAAAACGAAGATCATGGCATCTGGCCCCATCACTTCATGGGAAATAGATGGGGAAACAGTAGAAACAGTGTCAGACTTTATTTTTGGGGGCTCCAAAATCACTGCAGATGGTGACTTGCAGCCATGAAATTAAAAGACATTTACTCCTTGGAAGAAAAGTTATGACCGACCTAGATAGTATATTCAAAAGCAGAGACAGTACTTTGCCGACTAAGGTCCGTCTAGTCAAGGCTATGGTTTTTCCTGTGGTCATGTATAGATGTGAGAGTTGGACTGTGTAGAAGGCTGAGCGCAGAATTGATGCTTTTGAACTGTAGTGTTGGAGAAGACTCTTGAGAGTCCCTTGGACTGCAAGGAGATCCAACCAGTCCATACTGAAGGAGATCAACCCTGGGATTTCTTTGGAAGGAATGATGCTAAAACTGAAGCTCCAGTACTTTGGCCACCTGATGCGAAGAGTTGACTCATTGGAAAAGACCCTGATGCTGGGAGGGATTGGGGGCAGGAGGAGAAGGGGACGACAGAGGATGAGATGGCTGGATGGCATCACGGACTCAATGGACATGAGTCTGAGTGAACTCTGGGAGTTGGTGATGGACAGGGAGGCCTGGTGTGCTGCGATTCATGGGGTCGCAAACGTCGGACGACTGAGCGACTGAACGGAATGGAACTTCGCACATTAATATGCTTTACAGAGTGACATAAGTTTGGCTAAGTTAAACAAAATATGCTTCTCATGAAGAACTGGATACTATAAGAAAGTATAGAATAGTTATTGTATATTTCCTATTACTGCCTTTTTCATTTTTATAATGGTGGTGGTTTAGACACTAAGTCGTGTCCGACTCTTATGACCTCAAGGACTGTATAGCCTGCTAGTTTCCTCTGTCCATGTGATTTCCCAGGCAAGAACACTGGAGTGGGTTGCCATTTCCTTCTCCACATTTTTATAGTAAGCCCTGTCAGTAAATAATATTAATTTAGGATCGGGTAAAGGAAGCTTCCAAAGCTCTGTTTTGTGACTGGACACAAATTGAACAAACATAGTCATAACATTCTCTTTCATTGGATAAGATTAGTAAGGAAGGAAGATTGATTGTTACACTAGTTATGTGAAAACAGTTAAACAGTTATATGCAAAAGTAAAAGTATTTCATAATGCTGAAACAAATGCAAAAATATAACTACTAGAAAGAAGCAGGTTAAATGATTCTAGGAACTGCTATATGCTGATATTAGTTCATGATCCCACCATCCAGTGTGGGAAAAACCTTTTGTAGCTTTCACACGACTTATCACATCTAAAATTATAATTTAGTCTACTTTTAGCATCTATCTACATTGGCTAGAATAAAATTCAAGAGGGTAGGGTCTCCACCTATTTTGTGCAATAATTATTCTAAACACCTAGGGAAGTTATTCGGCAAAGAATAGTAAGAACATTCAATAAGAACAAACTTATCTTTCTGAATCATAGTAGTAAAAGGATAAAGTTTAATTCCTGTTTTGAGGAGGGTTTTGTAATCATGATGATTTAATTCAGATTTGGATAGATGAGGTATATTTTGCTCTGATGCAAACAGTTTAATAAGAAGACTGAGAAGAATTTTAAAAATTAGATATTAACTGGGGTGGGATTATGGGAAATATTATTCAATTATTTAGCTGCTGCTTTATGTTCTTGTCCTCTAAGAAGAGGTAATTTGATGAAAGGGGTCTGAAACAGATTTCTCTATGGAGTAATAATTCTCTTTTTGTAATCTGCACATAGAAGAACAGTTAATATATCTGTAAAACTAAATAACTTGAAAGAACAACGGAACATACAACATACTATTTCCTCATATCTTAATTTTCAGTTTTTTAAGAAAGGATCATAAAACCTGTCTGGCTATTTTTGTATTTGCTGACACTCATTTCTCTCTTTTTAGTGATGAATAGAATTTTATGTGATAAAGATAGAAGTGAAGTTGCTCAGTCGTGTCCGACTCTTTGCGACCCCATGGGCTGTAGCCGACCAGACTCCTCTGTCCATGGGATTTTCTAGGCAATGGTCCTGGAGTGGATTGCCATTTCCTTCTCCAGGGGATCTTCCCAACCCAGGGATCGAACCCGGGTCTCCCACATTGTAGACAAGACGCTTTACCATCTGAGCCACCAGGGAAGTCCAAAAGTATCTTTTAAAGCCTCTGGTATCTCCAAACTGAACATCTTCATTTTGTATAAAAAGTAAACCAGAGAGGTTTCTTGAGTTATTTACTGTCATACAGCTAATTAAAATACTAAATTTCTTTTAATCATAAATTATATCATTATATATAACTTAAATGTTCAAATATATATTATCATATATTCTATTGTAGTGTTTTAGTATGCAGCTTTAATTTTAGAATTCAATATTTTTCTTTTCTGTTGCAGCAGGCAATTTTAAAAACATTTTCCTGTTAAAAATGAAAAAAATCTTTGCTACTTTTTGAAAATGAGGCCAATTATATTTTTTCATTTTCCTTAGAACAAAACGTAGACTTCCTGTTGTTGAGGTTGAATTACATGATTATTTATTTAATAATGACATACAAGAAGCTCTTAGAGCAAAAAGGAATAAACAATTGAGAAAAATTTTCTCTAGGCTGATTAGATTTTCCTTATTCATATTTTGTATATAGGATATGTGTAACAACACACAAAGAAATGAAGAGTGAAATATGAATCAAGATCTGTTTTCGATGTTTACTGGCTTATGTTTTTATTTTGTTTAGGACTTAATATTTTAAGAAGACTTCTTTAAAAAAAAAAAAATGTCTGCTATAATTCCCAGTTTTACCATTAATGACTGTTTAATAAATAAAGACAATGACTAAAATTTTTCAAGTAAAAAAATTCACCAGTCTTGCTTCCTGAGTAATTTTTAATATCTTTTTTCTTGGTTTAATTAAATTATTTGACATAAGACATTTAAAATATATTATGCTTTAAGAAGGGCTTCCCTGGTGGCTCAGACGGTAAAGAATCTGTCTATAATGTGGGAGGCCTGGGTTTGATTCCTGGTTTGGGAAGATCCCTGGAGGAGGGCATAGCAACCCACTCCAGTGTTCTTGCCTGGAGAACCCCCGTGAACAGAGCACCTGACGGGCTATAGTCCATGGGGTTGCAAAAAGTCAGACACAACTGAATAACTAAGCACAGCATAGAGAAAAGTTTAGCAATTTTAAAACAGAAAGAATAATCTTATACTTTAAATATAAGTTTATTTTCTCCTCTGCTATTCTGAGGTAGAATTCTTTTCCAATAAATACATATTTTATCACAGAATGTATTTAGAATTTGAATAACCTAAAATGCATATGATGCAATTTACTTCTTCCTCTTTTTCTTATTACCATGAAATTAAAATTTTTACTTCATAAAAGGAGAGATACTTTATACATTTTATAGTCTGCATTTCACAACTGCTGTCATAAATCAATCAAACATGAATTGCCTTTATCTCCTGTTCTTAGCATGAATACTATAAATACATTAAAACAATGAATTCTCATATTAAATATGCAGACAGCTTGTAAGACCTTGATAGAAGACAATTTGGGGTTCCCTGATAGCTCAGTTGGTAAAGAATCCACCTGCCATGCAGGAGACCCTGGTTCTATCCCTGGGTTGGAAAGATCTCATGGAAAAGGGAAAGGCTACCCACTCCAGTATTTTGGCCGGAGAATTCCATGGACTTATTGTCCAGGTGGTCATGAAGAGTCAAACACGATTGAGTGACTTCACTAGACTAGTGATGGAAAGAGTTGCCTTTGCCTCAACTGATTAATATTCAGGCTAATTCTGCTTTGTATGTTTATACCAAGCTCCTTTGGTACCTTTCTGTGACCAGTGTTAGAGAACTGCAGCCGCTTCTTATTGAAACAAACTCAATTACAAAGTTTCATGGTATACAGCCTATGATTTTTAGAGTAAAAATATAATTTGTTAGCTTTAAATATTTTACTCTCAGGAGGCCTTAAAAATACTTCAGGAAAGATTACAGTTACTAGGAACTTCATTATTTGATACATGTCTTTGGGAAAATAAACATTGATCCAAAGTTTCAAATAATAAAACAATCGATTGGGAGAAAGTTTGCCACATCCTTTTGGGAAAGCCTGCTTATATAAGCCTTTAGAGGCTAGACCCTTGTGATTCAAGCTTTTCACATTTTCTTGCCAACACATTTAGTATTACATGCTTTATTTGACAGTGCTTCAATTCCCCATTTTATATCCTGAATTGTTTCCTAAAAGAGGTTGTTACTCCTGTTGCTTTTCCCCAAGAGCTTAGAGGAAAAGCTTAAATGCCCTAGTAGCACATTTGGAATATGCAGAATAAGAACAGATTATATCATTGCTAACCTCCGTGCCCAGTGTCTCTATACTACTTGTTTTTTTTCTTTTCATACAGTAATAAAATCTTTCCCCATGATTTCCTAACTAATATAAGTTGATGCCCTCCAGTTTCAGTTTCCTGAAGTTATACTTACGAGGAAATCGACTCAGCTTTAAAGTTTGCAGGTTAGAAGGTTGAGGGTAATGGCGAAATTTAAAAAGCAACATGAATAACCAACTAATCCTCCAGGATCTAAGAAGCAAACCAATAAATCGCTATTAAGATTCAAATGAAACAATTTCATTTTCAGACAACCATTTAGAAACCTTCAAAACAGAGCCCCAAACTGCAATCAGCTTCTGACCAGGTTGTGAATTTGCCAAAGCCCAGTTTCAGTGCATTCTCATTGCCAGTGCTTCACAGCCCCCTTTCCCCAGCCCACTGTTCACAGACAATCACAGATTGTCCAGAACTTTCCATGGGATATCCACCTCATTCTTTTTCTTTTTGGCCCAGTGCCATGAGTTAATGTTTCCAGAATTTATCACATCAGGATTTATCAGGCCCATGTTTTGTTCTCTCAGGATCTTTTCATGATAAATTAGCAAGTCGTACTGGGAAATTCATCTACACTGAGCTGTAAAGGGAAAGCAATTTCATTATGTCCTGTGGCTAGTAGATCAAATATTTGTAGTTTAAAGGGTATTATGAGATTCACAATACCTTAAACTAGTAGTCTTCAAATATTTATCTTTTTAAAATTATCATCATCTAGTAATCAAACTGTGTTTTCAAATAAAATTTTCTATAAAATAGGTACAAGTGAAAATACTCCCATTCAAGTAGGGGATAGGACAGGGATACTCCATTTTCCCCTCCTCCCTGCTCTCTGAGTGGCCTCAGAGCACCTCTGAGGAATTTCTGCAGTTCCACAAACACAGCTTGCAAATGATCCTATTAATGCAGGGGGATAACTGCTTGTAAGAATGTCAGGTACATGTCTAGCACTTTGAAATCAGTGGTTTTTAACAGGGCTGATTCTGCTCGCCATGGAGACTTTGGAAACTATTTGAACACAGCTGTCATAACTGAGAGAGGAAGGAAGCAGGTGCTACTGACATCTAGTGGGCAGCAGACAAGACGTTGTTAAACATCCTACAATGTTCCAGCCTAAAATGTCACAATAGTACTGAGATTGAGAACGCCTGCTCACAGAGAGTAGGGTACCAGAAGCTGCTGGGAGCTGGGGGAGGAAACGGGGACTATAGGAGAGGAGGGAAGACTCCAGTCCCTGGAATCAGAGACTTAACTAGAGAGCAACTTGGGCTTGCTCAGAGTTGGGGAAGGTAGAGAAGGCAGAAACTTTGCAAAATTGTGGGATTTAAACTTGGTTATATTTTCAGGGTAACTTGCATTTGACAGCAGCTAGATCCAAACAAAAAGGCTTAGCAATTAGCTAGCAAAAATATTAAATAGAAATTTACTGTGTGACTAATAACCACCATGAGTTGCCTCATGAACTCCACAGTTGGGGGCTTCCTGCCTGTGGTGCAGGAGGAACCGGCTGCATTTGGAGGTGACCCTGGTCCACTCAGTCTCCAGGGAGCAGAGCTGAGCCAGGTGCATGCACAGGGCTTCCTGGGGCCCAGCGCCCACCACCTTGCTTCCTCCGGTGTAATGTCTACTGCATCTGCTCCTGAGCCGTGAGGACGGGAGAAGGTTCTCTGGGGAAAATCCCATCCTCCTTCAACCATCCTGCGCAGAAGGCAGGTGCCTCTGTGTCCCACAGCCTCACACCAAGGAAAAGCTCTCTCATCTAGACGCCTCCCGCTGGGGCCCATCCTGACCTCTGACCTGGTCACTACCCCGTGTTGTTCCTCAAAAAGAGATCACTTAGAATATTTAAAAGATAAATAAAATATTTCATTACAAGTGTTAACCCGGTTAAGCGCTTTTGCTCGCTTCCCATCTCCTGAATAGGCTTCATTTAAAGGCCCCAGAGGCACCAAGTGACAGTTTTACGCGGGTCATCAGTTCGAAAGCTCTGGAGAGTCTAAGAGAAAACATACAGTAAGTCCCCCACCCCACCCCCGCCGTCATTATATAGAAAAGAGACAGAAAGGAAATCCTCCTCACCCGGGGGCCCCTTTTGTGTTGTTCCTGCCAACGCAGCAGCCCTCCCGCTATATAGACCGCGCGCCAGCCCCACCGCGCTGAACTCCATCCCCGCGTCCAGCAGCCATGGGGAAGGTGAGCCCCGCGCCGGCGGGAGGGGCCCGCAGCCCGGCTGGAGGCCAGGCCTCTGAGCCTCTCCTTCCCTTCCTTGCAGATCACCTTCTACGAGGAGCGGGGCTTCCAGGGCCGCCACTATGAGTGCAGCAGCGACCACTCCAACCTGCAGCCCTTCCAGTCAATTCTAAAGAAAATCAATCTTGAATACTCATCAGAAGGACTGATGTTGAAGCTGAAACTCCAATACTTTGGCCACCTGATGTGAAGAGCCCACTCATTGGAAAAATCCTGATGCTGGGAAAGATTGAGGGCAGGAGGAAAAGGGGACAATGGAGGATGAGGTGGTTGGATGGCATCACTGACTTAATGGACATGAACTTGGGCGAACTCCGGGAGATGAGGAGGGACAGGGAAGCCTGGCATGCTGCAGTTAATGGGGTGGCAAAGACTCAGACTCGACTTGGAGACTGAACAACAACAACAGAACTAATCAGGCTTAGCCCCTAATTTGCAAAATCACTGGTTAAATAAAAAGTTAGTGTGTGGCTAATAACCACCATGAGTTGCCTCATGAGCTCCAGAGTTGGGAGCTTCCTGGGAGACACTGGCTGCGTCTGGAGGTGACCCTGGTCCACTCAGTCTCCAGGGAGCAGAGCTGAGCCAGGTGCATGCACAGGGCTTCCTGGGGTCCACCCCCACCACCTTTCCTCCCTCCAATGTAATCTCTGCTGCCCCCACTCCTCAGCCAGGAGGATGGGGGAAGCTTCTCTCAGGGGAAAATCCCATCCTCCTTCAACCATCCTGCGCAGAAGGCAGGTGCCTCTGTGTCCCACATCCTCACACCAAGGAAAAGCTCTCTCATCTAGACGCTTCCCGCTGGGGCCCATCCTGACCTCTGACCTGGTCACTACCCCGTGTTGTTCCTCAAAAAGAGATCACTTAGAATATTTAAAAGATAAATAAAATATTTCATTACAAGTGTTAACCCAGTTAAGCGCTTTTGCTCGCTTCCCGTCTCCTGAATAGGCTTCATTTAAAGGCCCCAGAGGCACCAAATGAGTTTTACGCGGGTCATCAGTTCGAAAGCTCTGGAGAGTCTAAGAGAAAACATACAGTAAGTCCCCCACCCCACCCCCGCCGTCATTATATAGAAAAGAGACAGAAAGGAAATCCTCCTCACCCGGGGGCCCCTTTTGGTTGTTCCTGCCAACGCAGCAGCCCTCCCGCTATATAGACCGCGCGCCAGCCCCACCGCGCTGAACTCCATCCCCGCGTCCAGCAGCCATGGGGAAGGTGAGCCCCGCGCCGGCGGGAGGGGCCCGCAGCCCGGCTGGAGGCCAGGCCTCTGAGCCTCTCCTTCCCTTCCTTGCAGATCACCTTCTACGAGGAGCGGGGCTTCCAGGGCCGCCACTATGAGTGCAGCAGCGACCACTCCAACCTGCAGCCCTACTTCAGCCGCTGCAACTCCATCCGCGTGGACAGCGGCTGCTGGATGATCTACGAGCAGCCCAACTTCCAGGGCCCCCAGTACTTCCTGCGGCGCGGCGACTACCCCGACTCCCAGCAGTGGATGGGCCTCAGCGACGCCGTCCGCTCCTGCCGCCTCATCCCCCACGTGAGTCCCGCCCCTGGGCCTGCCGTGGCCTCGGGTCACACCGATGCCCCAGAGCTGTGGTCAGACTGTAGGATGGTGGCCTTCCTTTGCTGGTCCTAACCGGGTTCTCTTTTCCTTTTTAATATCTCTTAATTGAGAATGCAATGCTCTTAATTGAGACTGCATTTTCCTTTGCTAATATAAACTCACCTCTACTGGGGAAAAGTGGCATGGTAACTGTTCAGAGTGTCTGTGCCACAGAACTCCTCACACTCCAGTGGTCTTAGGCTAGTCCCTGGGCTATTTGTCTCTTTCCTCACCTGTAAAATGGGGCTACTAGGGCGGCTAATTCATAGAGCTGTGATGAGGTGGGAAGGAGATTGCCTGGTACCCGGCAAGCCACCCCTCCCCCTCCAGATATTGACTACTTTGAACAACCAAGGTCTCTCAAGTCCTGCTTTTTGATTCAGCAAACCAACTGACCAGCAATGTGACTCCAGGAGCCCCTGCAAAGCCACTGCTATCCAAATAAAGCCCAAGCAGCCTGGAATTCCACAGTTAGGGATGCTATAATTTGACTATGACAGAGTTCTGTGGAAAATGTACCACTTTGGGTAACTTTGAAGACTCTCAGAGCATTTAATGCCTTGATAGAACCCAGACTGGTATTAGAAGCCTGGAAATCTCAGCTTCCACCTTCCATTCCTGATTCTTCTGATTACAGCCTGAAAGCTCTAGTCACTAGTTTCTCATAAAAGACAGAATGGTTGCTCCATGTGTGTCAGGCTGTTGTGAAGATCGAAATTAGGTAATGGACATGTGAACCCTTTGCAAACCATGGAAGGTGCCTTATTAGTAGTTTTTTAATGCCTCAGAATGAATTGTTTATAAGAACCTTTGCTAAGGAGGGTTTGATGGTAGAAGAAGGAAGACTGAATACGTACCTGCTGGGAAGAAACAAGCAGATAAAAGCCAAGTGCTCTGAAGAGACAGACAGGATTCACCCAAGACTAAAAGCCTCCCTTCCATTTTCCTAAACGTCTTATAATCTATTGATCTGGACAGGCCTGCCTCATGATTTTGAGTTTCTGTTTTTATCAATAACCTTAAAGTGTTTTCCCGGATCATATGTTAGAGCTGAGGACTGAAACCTGACCATTTCGATGGCTCTTGCTTTTTAGGACTTCAGAAAAGCAGGACACAAAGCAGAAAGGAAAGGATTAGGAGATGTCTGGTCTCAACTGCTACCAATCTATGCCTTACTCTGGGGAAATCAATTCTGCTTCCTCTCTCCCCAGCCTCTTTGAAAGCTACTGAGACCCAAAATAATGCCTTTTGCCAGGGATGTATTTGCCTTTTAATTTTAAAATCTAATATCTAATTATTTTTATATCCTCTAAGGAGAACTCCAGGCCACCATAAGTCAATGGTCTTTATAAAGGAGAGAACAAAAATTATATATAAAATTGCTACTTAAAAATGGTACTAAGTAGGTGCTAAATATGGTTCATGTAGGTTGTGGTCCTAGAAAACTCTAGGGAGCACCATGCATATCCTTTTTATTTTGGCCACACCCCACGGGGTGTGGGATATTAGTTCCCCAGCCAGAGACCAAGCCCACACCCACTTCATTGGAAGGGTGGAGTTTAACCACTGGCCCACCAAAGAAGTCCTGTGTATCTTGATCTATGTGAATGGCACTCTCTTCAGTTTTGCACTATGCATTCTGCCCAACTGTATACAGTTGACCCTGGTGTTAGCTGTCTTTTTGTCATCTTTGATATAGAAAAAAATTTTAAATGCCCATTCCCCCAGGAGTGTGGGTGCTTGGTGGCTAAAGACTAGGTTTTCTGACTTTTCCCATCTGCTGATTGCTGAACCCACAGACCAGTTCCCACCGGCTGAGGATCTATGAGCGAGAGGACTACCGAGGCCAGATGGTGGAGATCACGGAGGACTGCTCCTCACTCCATGAGCGCTTCCACTTCAGTGAGATCCACTCCTTCAATGTGCTGGAGGGCTGGTGGGTCCTTTACGAGATGCCCAACTACCGGGGGCGGCAGTACCTGCTGCGGCCGGGGGATTACAGGCGCTACCACGACTGGGGGGCCGTGGATGCCCGAGTGGGCTCCTTGAAGAGGGCTGTGGATTTCTATTGAAATATTTTTACTCTACCTTTTTCTCTATCTGGAAGCTAATAAAATATTTCCTGTGTGTTTCCTGCAGTTATGTAGCCTTCTTTTCCTTTCAGACTCCTTGGGTGGACTCAGCAAAATAAAAGCTAGGAATAATGTGGTTTTTCTTACATGTGTCAGTAGGAAACATGGCTAGCAGTTAGAGGGTCTGGAAAGAATGTCTGGGTCCAAACACTTACTTACATCCTGGCGTGTGAAGTCAAGTGGGCCTTAGGAAGCATTCCAAAGCTAGTGGAGGTGATGGACTTTCAGCTGAGCCATTTCAAATCCTAAAAGATGGTGCTATTTAAGTGCTGCACTCAATATGCAGGACTGGAAAAGATCAATTTTCATTCCAATCCTAAAGAAAGGGAATGCCAAGAATGTTCAAACTACCATACAACTGCATTTATTTCACATGCTAACAAGGTAATGCTCAAAATCCTTCAAGCTAGACTTCAGCAGCACATGAACCGAGAATACAAGCAGGGTTTGAAAAGGCAGAGGAACCGGAGATCAAATTACCAACATCCATAGGATTATAGAAAAAGCAAGAGAATCCCCGAAAAAATCTACTTCTGCTTCATTGACTACACTAAATCTTTTGACTGTGTAGATCACAACAAACTGTGGAAAATTCTTAAAGAGATGGGAATACCAGAAGACCCTACATGCCTCCTGAGAAACCTGTATGTGGGTCCAAAAGCAACAGTTAGAACCAGACATGGAATTACAGACTGGTTCAATGGGAAAGGAGTACGTCAAGGCTGTGTAACGTCACCCTGCTTATTTAACTTCTATGCAGAGTTCAGTTCAGTCGCTCAGTCATGTCCAACTCTTTGCAACCCCATGAACCGCAGCATGCCAGGCCTCCCTGTCCATCACCAACTCCTGGAGTCCACCCAAACCCATGTCCATTGAGTCGGTGATGCCATCCAACTATCTCATCCTCTGTCGTCCCCTTCTCCTCCTGCCCTCAATCTTTCCCAGCATCAGGGTCTTTTCAAATGAGTCAGCTCTTCACATCAGGTGGCCAAAGTATTAGAGTTTCAGCTTCAACATCAGCCCTACCAATGAACACCCAGAGCTGATCTCCTTTAGGATGGACTGGTTGGATCTCCTTGCAGTCTAAGGGACTCTCAAGAGTCTTCCCCAACACCACAGTTTAAAAGCTACATCATGCAAAATGCCAGCCTGGATGAAGCACAAGCTGGAACCAAGATTGCTGGGAGAAATATCAATAACCTCAGATATGCAGATGACACCACCCTTATGACAGAAAGCAAAGAGGAACTAAAGAACCTCTTGATGAAGGTGAAAGAAGAGAGTGAAAAAGCTCTCTTAAAATTCAGCATTCAAAAAACTAAGATCATGGCATCCAGTCCCATCACTTCATGGCAAATAGATGGGAGAAAAGTGGAAACAGTGGTAGATTTTATTTTCTTGGGCCACACAGCAGACAGTGACTGCAGTCATGAAGTTAAAAGATACTTGCTCCTTGGAAGAAAAGCTATGACAACCTAGACAACATATTAAAAAGCAGAAACATTACTTTGCCAACAAAGGTCCATATAGTCAAAGCTGCGGATTTTCCAGTAGTAATGTATGGATGGGAGAGTAAGACCATAAAGAAGGCTGATCATTGAAGAATTGATGCTTTCAAATTGTGGTGCTGGAGAAGATTCCTTTGGACAGCAAGAAGTTCAGTTGATCCTAAAGGAAATCCGTCCTAAATATTCATTGGAAGGACTGATGCTGCAACTGAAGCTTCAAAACTTTGGCTACCTAATGTGAAGAGCTGACTCATTGGAAATGACCCTGATGCTGGGAAAGATTGAAGGCAGGAGGAGAAGTGGGCAATGGGGTAAGCTAGCACTTTTAGCATTTTTGTGTCTCACTTTTCTAATTTGTAAGAATGGAAGTAAAATATTTTTCGCTTCATAGGAATTAAATGTAGTTTAATGCAGTCCTAAATCTCTCACTACGAATGGCATGCACAAGCACTGCAGTCCTTAAATTCCATTTGCATACGAACCACCTGTGGGGTGGGTCTAGGAATCTGCCTTTTATCAGTTGCCCCAAGGAATTCTATTGCAGGTGATCCTCAACCTATTATTGATACTTTGAAAACATTAATGTACAAGGTCCAGATACTCAGTAATAACTAAGGAACGTTTACATTATAAGTACTTACTATATAGCAGTTACTTCCCAGGATGAAAGGTGAGAGAGGTAGGGAAGCAAGATGGGGAAGAAAAAGCCAACTCAGCTGGGTCCCTTGAAGTGTCCCAGAGCTCGGATCATACTTCTGAGTTTCTCCCACCTGGAGGCTAAGGATCTGGGGGCTGGTATTCCCTTTGTCTTTCTGGTCATGGAGCAAAGGAGCCATAAAACTCAGAGCCTTGGGACTCTATGGGATGGTGAAGGGCAATCTTCAGAATGCATCAGGGCCAGCATTAATTAGTTAAAGCTTGCAGAAGCTGGAAGGTAAACACACGAGCTGGAAAGAGGGCTGAGGGGATCTCGACAGACTACGCCTGTTGGTACAGTAGGGACAGTGAAAGTGTCCCCCTTGTATGTTGTGAGGTTAAAATGATATGATGCCTGTAAACACTTTAGTACAGGGTCTGACACATAGTAAATGCTCACCAAGTGTCTGCAGGTATCCTCACCATCATTACCACCACCATCATTACGTTCTGTAGATTTGATAGTGCTTAGTCACTCAGTCGTGTCCAACTCTTTGCAACACTATGGACTAGCCCACCCAGCTCCTCTGTCTATGAGATTTTCGAGGCAAGAATACTGGAGTGGGTTGCCATTTCCTTCTCTAGAGGATCTTCCCAACCCAGGAATCAAACCTGTGTCTCCTGCATTGGAAGGCGGACTCTACCACTGTGCTACCTGGGAAACCCTAATGGATATAAATGTTGTGTGAATGCCTTGAAATAATCATGTTCCACAGAAAGAAAGAATGACATATACAAGAGGAACAAGGGGGGAGTTCAAGTTGACTGAAGCATGAGAGACCCAAAGAAGTAAGAGAGAAAGAAGGTAGTTGGATGGTAAAAGCCAGATCTGGGAGGGAAACAGCATCAATCGTCAGAACTTGGTGGAGACGAGAGTGATATCGTTAGAAGGCTCAGGACCAGCATCTAGAATCTGAACTCCAAATCGAAAATGATTTTAAAAAATAGGAGAGCAATAGAAAAAGCGAAACTATTTCAAATCCACATAAACTAAAATCAATAAAGGCAGGACTCCCTTGTGGTCCAGTGGGTAAGACTCCGCCTTCCAAAGCAGGGGCCATGGGTTTGATGCCTGGTCAGGGAACTAAGATCCCACATACCATGGGGAAACTAAGCCTGAATGCCACAACAAAAGAAGGAAGCAATGAAGATCCTGCATGCCGCAAGTAAGACCTGATGCAGTCAAATAAATAAATATTATTTTAAAAGACAATAAAAGAGAAGTGTTACACAAAACACTAACCCATAAAAAGGAATGCATTGACTCAGTTCTAATGAGGAGGATGAACCTAAAGTGAATATACAGAGTGAGTAAGTCAGAAAAAAGAAGATAAGTATCGTATATTAACACAGACATGGAATCTAGAAAGATGGTACTGATTAATCTATCTGGAGGGCAGCAATAGAGATGCAGACATAGAGAACAGATTTGTGGACACAGGAGGGGAAGGACAGGGTGGGACGAATTGAGAGAGCAGCGCTGAAACATATGCATTACCATATGCAAAATTAGATAGCCAATGGAAATTTTCTGTATGGTGCAGGGAGCTCAAATCCAGTGATCTCTGACAACAGAGAAGGGTAGATAGGGTGGAAGTTGGGAGGGTAGGGACATATATAGACCCATAGCTTTCATGTCGATATATGGTAGAAACCAACACAATATTGTAAAGTGAAACTGAAAGGGAAAGTTACTCAGTCGTGTCCAACTCTTTGGGACTCTATGGACTGTAGCCCCCCAGGCTCCCCTGTCCTTGGAATTCTCTAGGCACGAAGACTGGGGTGGGCTGCCATTCCCTTCTCCAGGGGATCTTCCCGACCCAGGGATTGAACCCAGGTCTCCTGCACTGCAGGCAGATTCTTTACCCTTTGAGTCACCAGCGAAGCCCATGTGCCCATTAAAAATATATAAATTAAAATAAATTTCAAAAAACCACTAACACTACAGCTTCTTCCACAAGCCATGTGACCCCATTCTCCCCTAAGAGGTCTCAGCTACCCAGCCACTCAGACCTCTGAACTGGAAATGGTGGTCTTATAAGAATCAACACAAGCTATTAAAAACCTTTCCATGTTCACTGCCTCTCCTTCTCTCATTACCTTTCATCGAAACTATTCCAATAACTTCTTAATTTATTAAGTAACTTAAGTTATTTTCACCTCAGCTTTTCCAGCTTTCTTTAAAAAACATTTTTTTTCCCCCTCTGAAAACAAAACTGGAATATTGAATACATTATTTTAGGATAGGGACTGTTTCCGTTAGGATTAATTGCTAAGGTTATTTGAAGAAACTTTAAAAAGAAAGAGGAAGGGGAGAGGAAGCAAACAGAGAGCGCCAGTGATGAGAGGACTCTGGCTCAGGACGTGGTGTAGCCTTTATGGAGGTAAGAAGTGGTGAGATTCTGAAGACATAAACAACAAAAACTCTTGCTAGATTCAACATGGAGGTGAGAGAGAAGTTTGGTTTGAGCAACTGGAAGACTGGAGTTGCCTTCAACCCAGACAGGAAGAACTGCAGGGGAGCAGGTCTTTGGAGGAAAAGCAGGCGTCCCATTTTGGGCAAGACAAGTTTGAGGTGTTAGTGAGCGTTCAAGTGGAGTCATGAACCAGGTTACTGATGATATTAGCCTGGAGTTCAGGAGAGAAGCTGGGCTGGAGATGCATGTTTGCAAGTCCTCAGTGGGTAGACAGCACTGAAAGTCATAAATCTGCACAGAATGCCCAAGGGAGTGTGTGTAGAAGCAGACGGTGAACCCTAGCTGTAAGGGCATGAAGCAAAGAATGAAAGTGTAGGTCAGGAAAAGCCAACTTCTGTAACAAACAGCACCAACAGTTTAGTGACTTACACAATTAAATTTTATCTTTCACTTAAAAAATAATAAACTTTTAAACAACAAAAAGCGTTTTTTATTTTAAACATAATGACTTTTTAGCTAGTTCTTCACACCAGATACATCCAGAAACATTAAAGTCGGAAGGAACAATGCCAACCTTTTTAGAGAAATGGAATCCAATTGTTTTATATCACTTTTAACTTTTTGCCCATTATACTAGAAAGCACTACCTACAAGTTCATTGAGGGAATTTGGAAAATCGTGATGAAGACTTAAAAATACCAGGGTGCATAGGCACCCACATTTAGATTTATTAACAGATTAAGGACTTCAAGGCTGTAGTAAGTAGAGCTGCAGAGGCCTGGTGCACCGCTGCCTAGATTCATTTTCTCTAGGTGACAGCGCCACCCAGTGCTCACTGGGAGGAAGGCACATATCGTTCAAAAGCCTTTCCCTGACTTCACAAATGGTATGAGATTGTTTTGCACCTTTTAAATACACCGAGTTAAGCCACGAGGGCAGGTAAACATAACTTAGCTAAAGATCTTATTAAGTAAGTGTAAACTGTACTCAAATAGCAGTGTCTGAGAGCTTTGTGACATCGCGTAAGCATACACTAAGAGAAGGTGGTTTCCTAAGAGAAAACAGGATTGATGGATGATCTGTGTTCCCCTGAGCAGCCGTGGCCCTTCTCAGCAAGAAATCCAGCACTTTTTGTGTCTTTTCACAGAGCCTATGTCTACTCCTCCATCTCTCGACATCCAACAGATCCACTTCTAATTTATGAAACTCTTGAGTTCATGAGTCACATAGATCGTGTGTGTGTGTGTGTGTGTGTGTGTGTGTGTGCAGTTGTGTCCAACTCTTTGCACCATGGACTGTAGCCCATCAGGTTCCTCTGTCCATGGGGTTCTCCAGGCAAGAATACTGGAGCAGGTTGCTGTTTCCTACTCCAGGGGATCTCCCTGGCTCAGAGATTGAACCTGTGTCTCCTGAGTCTTCTGCATTGGCAGGTGAAGTCTTCACTGCTGAGCCACCAGGGAAGCCCAAAATAGATCCTAGAGCATTGTTCAAATACTTTCTTCATCTTCAAGCTCAACACTTACTCGCTTACGATTTCTCAACCAACTCCTCTACATTTTTTCTCTTGTACCATTGGGTATGAATAGTTCTTTCACCAGAGTATTGATTAATCTCTTTTAGAAAAAAGGGGCAGCTATGCCAATCTCATTGGCTGCCTCTCTGTTTCTCTCTCCCTCTCAGTGTCTACAGACACAGACAGTTATTCTTTTTGAAAATATTTGTTTATTTATTTATTTGGCTGCACTGAGTCTTAGTTGTGGCATGTGAGAGCTTAGTTCCCTGTTGTTTAGTCACTAAGTCGTGTCCAACTCTTTGCAGCCCAGAGGCTACAGTACACCGGCTTGCTTCCCTAACCAGGGCAATCACCTGAGCGCCCTACATTGGGAGCTGGGAGTCTTAGCCACCAGACCACCAGCGAAGCCCGCATATATGGTTATTCTTATCGCACTGGTCTCGCAATTCTCAGATCAGTCTAGGTGTATTCAGAGATAATGAAGAGCTCCTTGTCCAACTCCTCTGCCAATCCTTGCAATTTAAAGCCACTGTCTTGGCCGTGATGGCGCTGCAGGAGGCGAGCGAGGCCTACCTGGTGGGGCTGTTTGAAGACAGGAACCTGTGCGCCATCCACGCCAAGCGCGTTGACCATCATGCCCAAAGACATCCAGCTGGCTCGCCCGCATCCGCGGGGAGCGGGCTTAAGGCGTATATTTTAAAGTAGACGATCTAAAGGCTCTTTTCAGAGCCATAGAAAAAAAAAAAAAGAAAAAATAAAGCCACTGTCTTGGCTCTTCGGAACAACAACCAAGCTTTATGTCTGGAGGCTGTTTTGAGCAGTGTGTTTTTCTTCCTGCCTGAAACCTTCCCCTCCTAGCTTGTGCTGATCTCAAAGCTGGGAATTGGTAACTGTTGACAGAGCTTAAGAATATAGTTCCTGTTCTCATACTCCTTGGGCTTTGTTGAAAGTTCCAGAAAAGCTCCACCAAACATTTCACACGGAAGGGTGAGTGAAAGTTGCTCAGTCAAGTCGGACTCTTTGGAACCCAGTGGACTATACAGCTCCAGTACTCTTGCCTGGAAAATCCCATGGATGGAGAAGCCTGGTGGGCTGCAGTCCATGGGGTCACAACCGAGCAACTTCACTTTCACTTTTCACTTTCATGCATTGGAAAAGGAAATGGCAACCCATTGGGGTCGCACAGAGTCGGACACGACTGAAGCGACTTAGCAGCAGCAGCAGCAGGACTATACAGTCCATGGAATTCTCCAGGCCAGAATACTGGAGTGGGTAGCCTTTCCCTTCTCCAGGAGATCTTCCCAATCTGGAGACTGAACCCAGGTCTCCTGCATTGCAGGTGGATTCTTTACCAGCTGAGCCACCAGGGAAGAGGGGGGACACTGCAAATCAGCCCAAATCCTACCGGTTCCACTGCACTCCCGCTTGGAAATGTAACCTCTCCCACTCACTTGGACTCTGTGGCCGCCGCTTCACCTCCCAGGGTCCTGGCTTGGAAAGTAAGATATATTCTATTTTGCCTCATCATCTTTTCTTTCCTTGAAATCAGACTAGTCCATTCTAAGCTAAATCTTACCAGATTCTTCACCATGGTTTCCATGTCCTACAGCTCACTTCTTCTGCATCTTTTGTTCTTGAAAACTCTTCCTCTTAATATTTGTTTAATCAGGCTCTATTAAAAATGTTTCTTTTCCCCCTTCACCATCCATTATAACCTCCATTCAATACTTCATGGTACACAATTTTCATGGTACACATTTAAGAAGCAGAAGATAAAAGAATCTGCCTGCAGTACTGAGACCTGGGTTTGATCCCTGGGTTGGGAAGATCCCCTGGAGGAGGGCATGGGAACCCACTCCAGTATTCTTGCCTGGAGAATCCCATGGACAGAGGAGCTTGGTGGGCCACAGTCCATGGGGTCACAAAGAGTCAGACACGACTGAAGATACTTAGCAATAACCGTCTAGCTGGTTTTCTGATGAAAGTATTGCTTCTGCATTGTCAAGTGCTAGTTTTGGGAATCAAACTTTGATACTAACATTACCATGGACTAGTTGTGAGACATTAAGGAAGCACTTAACTGCTCAGCTGCAGTTTTTACAGCTGCCCAGTGGGGCTAATAATAGTAAAATGCTATAAAATGCCTGATATATAGTAACTCATTAGATGTTAGCTGTTATTGTTACAATTTGTTTATCTTTTTATTGTCCTGACTATAGTGTTTTGTTCTTGTGGAATTTTAAAAATTATCAAGAAACTCTAAGCTTGGCTAAAAGTAATGTAATTATGTGTATATAAGGGAGCTATAGTACCTAGAATACAGGAAATAATATATCTAATGTTCTCCAAACTAGTCAAACAAATTTCTCATTTCTAGGCCATACATCATAAAGGTATCTTTACTAAGATGTCACACTTTTTAAAGAGAATACCAGAATTGTGAACAGTCTAAAAACCATTTCCTAAGAGTGAAGAACCTGGGACTATTGAACTGGAGAAGAACTAGTAAGTATTTCGGGTATTTAAAAGGGTCCCACGTGAAAAATAATCTAGACTAATTTTTTAAGAAGATGGAGACAATCTCTTAAGACTGAACCCTTAACCCACAGGATCTGATGCTGTCTACCTCTAGGTAGATAGTGTCAACATCGTGTTATATTGTACAACACCCAGTTGGTGTTGCATAATTGCTTGATGGGAGGTTGGGGAGGAGGGAGGAAGCTCCATACATTTTGGAGATCAGAATACAAAGCTTTCAGGGTATTGTGTGTGGTATAAGGGAAAACAATTGTGTTTTTCTTTACGTCTAAGAATGCTTCTCCGATGAAAAGAACCAGGGCTCCTAGGAGACGTGATTAATTCCAAGGCAAGAACAGAGAAAATATATATGAGTATGGAACCGTTTGCGATACTAGAAAATAAGAAAATACTAAAAAATAAATAAATAACAGAGAGAGTCACAGGAGCCACCCCGATGGTGATCCTAATGACAAAAGCTGGAACCATTTAAACTGCTACATCTCAGCTTGATTTTGGCTAGTGAAGATTCACTGAAACTGCTACCCTATAGGGAGCTTTTTAACATGTCCACGTGGTGAGAAGCTGACTTTTCACTGCCCGCTTTCCCCTTGGAGCTCTCAGTTTTAATATGTCCATTAACTCAGAAGCAAACAAAAAAATTCCCCAGGAGGTATAATACACGTTATTAGAATTTTAAAGATAAAACATAATCGGCACTGTTCAGATAATTTTCCACTGATACTTTATGACACAGGAAATACTGAAATTCCTTAAACATCTGGAGTACATATCCAGACATGGAAAGCTGACTAGTGTAATATAACGCCCACATGAGTGAACAGGGATCAAGCAGCTTCTGAAAGGACAACAGTGTCAGAAGGCTGTCCTGCTGCTTTGCCAATGTTTCTTTCTGCCATGTAGCCAATAATAATTGACAACACTTATAGTGTGTCCAGGGTGGCAAGCATGGTGCCAATCACTTCACATCCATTTCTTGTCCAATCTTTTTCACAGCCACCATATGAGACAGGTATTAGCAGTATCTGCACTTAACAAGGATACAAGTTAAGAGCAGTTAAATGATTAATCTAGGGCCACATACACACAGAAGGAGCAGAGCCAGGACCTGAAGCCAGATTTCTCTGACTCAGAATCCTCAAAGTTTACCTAACTACCAACAAGCAGTGTGTTATCCTGCACACCGCCTCCATGCAGGATAAGGACATACTTTGACAAAGGAAGGCTGGGAGGAGGGGATAAGAGGGGGCCAGAAATATGTACAGTCAACCCTCAGAATCTGCAGGGAATGGGTTGCAGAAGCCCCCAGGGGTACCAAGATGCCCAGATACTCAAGTCTCTTCTATAAATGGCTGGTAGAGGGACCTCCCTGGCAGTCCTGTGGCTAAGACTCTGAGCTCCCAACACAGGGGGTCCAGGTTCAATCCCTGTTCAGGCAAATAGATCTCACATGTTGCAAGTAAACATTTTGCATTCTGGAAATAAAGAATGCTGAAACTAAGACCAGATGCAGCCAAATAAACAATTTCTTTTTTAAAATGACCGGTACAGTTGGCCAACTTCATCCTCCAGTTTGACATCTGAGGATTCAACCAACCGTGGGTTGATGCTGGAGGCCCTGGATGGAACCTGTGGATGTAGATGGCCAACTGTATGTTTATCGAAGAAAAAAAATCCACCTAGAAGTGGACTCAAACAGTCCAAACCTGTGTTAATCTAGGGGCAACTGTACACTATTTCCTGGACATACCATTTCCAGCAATAATTTCCTTGAAGGATATAATCTCACCCAAAATGAGAAGAAAAGGCAGAGAGGGAAACAGGAAAAGCACCCCACCTAGAGGACTGGAAGAGGGAAGAGGGATCTTTGCACCTAAAAAGTGAGAGCTGTTTGGGGACTTTTCAGGCCTGTAACTCTCATGAAACCAGAATGGATGCTCTACCTTCTGTCATTTCAGACAAGTGCGCCAGCAAGACCACGAAGGAGGGTGTGACTGAGGGTCCCTGGTGCCAATGGACATTCTTGCAACACACCTGTGGGCTCCATAGTGAAACAGAGCAGGACATTATGGTCCTTGCCCCCAATGTCCTCAGCCTGCCTTTTGTCTGTGGAAAAACTTTAGCCAAAGAATAAGTTTAGGGACTTCCCTAATAGTCCAGTGGTTAAGACTCCATCCTTCCAATGCAGGGGGCACAGGTTCAATTCCTGGTCAGGGAACTAAGATCCCACATGCTGTGAGTGCAGCAGTAAAAATAAAAAATAAAAGAAAAGAAAAAATTTAATCAGCAAAATGAGAAAATAAGAAAACAAGAAACAGAAACAAAGGAAATCAGTCCAACAAGACAAAATAATAATAAAGTCAGTAAACACAGTCGAGGATTTTTAGTTCCTCCTCAAAGGCTATAGAGAATATTCTGAACCATATTCTGTGAGCTGTCTTAGAGATACTAAAACCCTTACCAGGTGGAAGAAGTTATCTGCGTGATGACCAGATTGTAGCCATGACATAAACGGCCACAGTTCTGAGAATTAGCCTCCAGGAAACGGAACAAACTGACTCTGGAACCGAAGATTAATTGTACTTAAAATAATCAAGATAATGCTGGTCAGAATACTGCAGGACCAAATTCAAGATAACTGTCAGAAGTGAACTGTCAGAAACTGTGCTGTTTCTACATGTAGCCCTTCCCCTCCATCTATAAAAACCCTTGCCCAGTGATTGTCAGTGGTGGTGGAGTCAGCCTTTGGACAGGAATCTAACCCTCCGCTCCCGTTCCCAGCATCAGAAATAAAGCAAGCTTTCCACCAAACTTGCTTCTTTATCGACTTTTGAATGGTGAGCAGCCAACCCCCCACTTTCCGTTACAATAGTGGTTTGCCCTCCATGACAATCCTGCCTTTATCTGGGGAGGAATGGGTTTGATAAGCCACCACAGATCTAGGGCACGATACCACAAGTCACTGGCAGGTAGTTAAACAAGGGACCGGGTGCCATGATCTTAGTTTTCTGAATGTTGATTTGAAGCCAATTTTTCACTCTCCTCTTTCACTTTCATCAAGAGGCCCTTTAGTTCCTCTTCACTTTCTGCCATAAGGGTGGTGTCATCTGCATATCTGACGTTATTGATGTTTCTCCCAGCAATCTTGATTCCAGCTTGTGCTTCAAAAGCTGGATTCCAGCCCGGCATTTCTCATGATGTACTCGGCAGGTAAGTTAAATAAGCAGGGTGACAATGTACAGCCTTGACATACCCCTTTCCCTATTTGGAACCAGTCTGTTGTTCCATGTCCAGTTCTAACTGCTGCTTCTTGACCTGCATACAGATTTCTCAGGACGCAGGTCAGGTGGTCTGGCATTCTCATCTCTCTAAGAATTTTCCAGAGTTTGTTGTGATCTACACAATCAAAGGCTGTGGCATAGTCAATAAAGCAGATGTAGATGTTTTTCTGGAGCTCTCTTGCTTTTTCAATGATCCAACAAATGTTGGCTATTTGATCTCTGGTGGTTCCTCTGCCTTTTCTAAATCCAGCTTGAACACCTGGAAGTTCATGGTTCAAGTACTGTTGAAGCCTGGCTTGGAGAATTTTAAGCATTAATCTGCTAGCTTGTGAGATAAGTGCAATTGTGTGGTAATTCATGGCAAACAGATGGGGAAACAATGGAAATGGTGAGAGACTTTATTTTCTTGGGCTCCAAAATCACTGCAGATGGTGACTGCAGCCATGAAATTAAAAGATGCTTGCTCCTTGGAAGAAAAGCTATGACCAACCTAGACAGCATATTAAAAAGCAGAGACATTACTTTGCCAACAAAGGTTTGTCTAGTCAAAGCTATGGTTTTCCCAGTAGTCCCGTATGAATGTGAGAGTTGGACTATAAAGAAAGCCGAGGGCAAAGACTTGATGCTTTGGAACTGCCGGGGGATCCAACCAGTTCATCCTAAAGGAAATCAGTCTTGAATATTCATTGGAAGGACTGATGCTGAAGCTGAAACTCCAATTCTTTGGCCACTTGATGCAAATAACTGACTCACTGGAAAAACCCTGATGCTGGGAAAGATTGAAGGCAGGAGGAGAAGGGGACAACAGAGGATGAGATGATCAGATGGCATCACTGACTCAATGGACATGAACTTGAGTAAACTCTGGGAGTTGGTGATGGACAGGGAAGCCTGGAGTGCTGCAGTCCATAAGGTAGCAAAGAGTCAGACATGACTGAGCAACTGAACTGAACTGAAGAACTGAACCATTGAGAAAAGACAGACATGGATGCACCAAAACAGCAAGAGAAAGGCGTGAACACACAGACAGGTATATGGTGCATCAGGCGGACAGTGAGGAACCCAACATGGCCAGAGGACAGAATATAAGGAGTTGGGTGAACATAAAGGCCAGAGAACATACTAGAAAGATAGGGTGGAGCAGCATACGAAGTGCTTTCAGGTAATAGGAGACCCTGGAAGGCATTCAGCAGGCTTCATGAAATTGGATCTGTGTTTCTTTAAAGTCAAAGGACAGGCAACTAGGAGGAGGGATAGAAGCAGGAAGCCAGGCAGCTACAATAGTATTTACAGAGAACTGGTCCAGCTCCAAGTGGACTTGCCCCATCAACAGAGGGCAGCCAGACATAACCTCTCTCCAGACATTCCCTCTCTCCTAGGGAAAAGAAAGGCCAGGATCTTCCCACTTTTCATGAAAATCTAAAACTGTATCAATACATCCTGGTGTTAACTATCCACGCACCAGCCTGATTTGTAATACTGATTTAAACTTTTAAAAAATCATGACAAGCAAAATATCCTCTCAGTTAAATTTATCCACAATGAGGAACAAAGAAGGGATTAGAAATCCAGACAGCATAGTTTGGTAATTAAATCCTGCAATCAGACAGCCCTGGACTTGGATTCATATTTTCCCAGGAGGCCAGGAGTAGGTAATTTAGCCTCTCTAAGCCTCATTACACAAGATGATTGATGGGATTGTTGTGAGGGATAAATTAAATAATGCATGTTAAGCCTTTAGTGCAGGATTGGGCATATAGTAAGTGCACAATATGTAAGCTTCTTTGTTGTTATATCTAATGCATTATTATTCTCTGTTGTATTTTTCTGTAGTTATTGGATTATTCTCATTTCATAAGTTGAGTTTCTTGAAGATTCAAAGCACCACAAATAACTACTACAGTCTTTAAAAAACAAACAAACAAACCTACTTCTCTAGTTTTGATACCCATAGTAGTAAGAAAGTAATAAAAAAAAAAAGGTAACTGGCATTATTCATCCTCCCTTTGAAAACAAACCAGAAGTTATGGCCCTGAAATTCACTGAGCCTTTCCCCCAAGAATACGAGGCTCTCCCTTCTCTTAAAGTCTTGTAAGTTTTTAACTTGACAGACATTTTCCAGCTTACATTTTCAACACTAGAGTTTTGTAAACATTTAAAAAACCTAAACCTAAATTAGAGGCAAAGTTGACTATTTAAAGAAGGCTATATGAACAAATATCTTACTTGCTAAAGATACGGGTTCACTGATTTACACTTAATCCCCCAAATGTTGTGGATCCAAGTTTGCTCAGAGAGCATTTAGAAGAAGATTAGCAGCAGCTGTTTTGTCTGACCTGTTCTTGGGTTTCATGTCTGTCTTCTAGCAAAATAGGAAAGGAAAGATTAGGCTACAGAGGGTCAGAATGCAAATAACTCTGAACTGAGATCACTTAACATCGCACTGGGCAGAACTCTTCCGACTGCAAATGTCTGCAAACTAACCCATACAAGCTTTAACTGAAAGGATGATCTATAAGCCTTGGGCATGGCTGGGTGCAGGGGTTCAAGTAAGATTACCGGGAGCTGTTCTTTGTAGACTTCTGTCTTCCTCAGCCCTGTTTTCCTCTGTGTGGGCTTTGCTCTCACCAGGCTCTCCCCATATATGGTGGACCTCCAGGTGTACAGCATCCTGTAGCTCAGAATCCCAGTGGAGAGTTCTTAGAAAGTCTTGGCATTGAGTCTCCCTGGCCTACTTTGAGTTAATTTCCCTCTTCCTGAATTGATCACTGTGGCCAGTAGAATAGACTATTCTAAGGGGTTAAATGAAGCCTGGGCTTATTCCTGGAGTTAGGGATAGAAAGAGCTAGACAGAAGCCACCTGGCTTGAGAATGAGGAAGAGACATTCCCCTAAGGCAAAAAGGATACTGGAAAGTGGAATGGATTGAAAGCAGGGAAAAGTCCAGATGCCTGCCAGGTGCCAGTGCTCTCCACTACAAAATCCAAAGAAAACTGGTGACTTGATTTGTGGCCCAACATGTAGCGAACAGTTCTGCTAACACCTGCAAACCAGCTACTAGATCAGTCACCACCAGGAAGACAAGCTGAGAGTAGAGTCCCGCTAGCACCTCTGCTTTCCCAGGGCAGCACTGTCAGTTTTGACTTTATGATGCAAAATATGATTTCTTCTTCCCTGGAGTTTAGAGTGCTTTTTAAAAAACTTGCTATTGGGAGGATTTAGAGTTATGTAAGAAATCCCCATTGATAAAACCAAGTGGACCCTGGCATGGAATTCCTGGGTGAAGTCAGGACTGTTCTACCATGAACTATGTAAAAAGTAGGGCCAATGAACTTGCTGATTTCCTAAGGGCAAGACTTAGAGTGAACGGCAAATAATCACATTTCTTTGAATGGCCAAGTCTCCTCACAACCATAGCATCTATCTAGTCCTTCAGTCTGTTATCTCATTTTTGAAAACCAGACTTTGAACTGCTACAAATTTCCTTGTAAAGCTCCTTCTTATAATTAACAGTATGATTGTGCAGCAAGAAGTGATTAAGATTTGGAATCAAAAGCTTTGACTTCAAGTCTCCAGCAGTCTTCTTTTTGGGCCTCATATGTGTTTTATTTTAGTTTTTATCAAGATATAATACTTGATATAGAACATTATGTTAGTTTCAGGTGCACAACATAGTGTGAAATGATCACCACAAGTCCAGCTAGCATCCATCACCACCATAGTTACAGAGGCTTTTCACTGTGGTGAGAATTTTCAGATCTACTCTCTTAGTCCCTTTCAAATACATGTGCATCCGTGCACACTATGTCGCTCAGTCCTGTCCAGCTTTTGCGACCCTATGGACTGTAGCCTGCTCGGCTTTTCTGTCCAGGGAATTTTCCAGGCAAGGATGCTGGAGTGGGTTGCCATTTCCTACTCCATTCACACACACAACACAGTATTATTAACTGTAGTCACCACGCTGTCCATTACCGCCTCATCCAATGTGCTTCTTGCCAGTTGCCTGGCTTTATGTTCTGTGAACCTGTGTTTCCTTTTCTCTCAAATACCTATAGAATTCCTGCCCTATCTACCTCGCCAGATTTTTATGAGAAGCAAATATGATCACGTTCAGGAAGCCAATATTTAAACTATCAAGTGTTCTACTTTATTGTAAGGTAGACACCATTCTATAATAAAACTGCTGCTTACAGAGCCACTCAACTTCAAACACATTCCTAGACTCTCCCCCAAGTGGGCAGCTATTCATATTTGAATATTTCATAAATGTGGATGGAAGTTTTTTGAAGGCTTAGGCTGCCTTCCTTTGAGAGAAATGAAATCTTATTTTCTCCTTTAACATAATAATTATGGCTTATTTAGTGGATTTTTTTTATTCCTTTGTAATTAATCTATTTCTCTTTTGGATTATGGAAGTATTTCTTGAGACAATATTTATTTCATCTGTATGTCATTTCTGGCTGCCATTTTTTTCTATCTTGGATCCCTTTTCACTTTCTTCCCTTGTCTAAACTCGGTTTCACGGTTCCCATCTCAACCATCCATCCATCCTCAAGCAGGAAATGGGATACACACACACACACACACACACACACACATTCACACAAAGAAGAAGCATATAGATTAAAAAAAAAAAACAGGAAGAAAGTTAGGAAAAATGCAAAATTCATGGGACTTGGAGAAGGATGTGTACATTAGTCCAAGTATTTGTACTGGGACAAAAATTGCCATGAAGTTTGGAATACAATGAATTGAGGGGAGGAATACAGAGTTCTAAGTCATTGCTTTAAAAACCTGGGTCTCATTTTTATAGCTGTTTTTTGGCTGCCCAAGTGTTTGGGGGACCGTGCACAGCTTAGGAGATATGGCTGTGCCACTTAGGGTCATTTAGGCAGTCTTTTGTAACTTTTCTGCACATGTCATTTTTGATCTTTGAGACCGGTTTTCAAAAAATAATGTGGATGAAACTCACTAATGTAACACATTGTAAAAGTAAAAAAAAAAAACAGGAAGAAAGTTAGGAAAAATGCAAAATTCATGGGACTTGGAGAAGGATGTGTACATTAGTCCAAGTATTTGTACTGGGACAAAAATTGCCATGAAGTTTGGAATACAATGAATTGAGGGGAGGAATACAGAGTTCTAAGTCATTGCTTTAAAAACCTGGGTCTCATTTTTATAGCTGTTTTTTGGCTGCCCAAGTGTTTGGGGGACCGTGCACAGCTTAGGAGATATGGCTGTGCCACTTAGGGTCATTTAGGCAGTCTTTTGTAACTTTTCTGCACATGTCATTTTTGATCTTTGAGACCGGTTTTCAAAAAATAATGTGGATGAAACTCACTAATGTAACACATTGTAAAAGAAGCCAGATACAAAAGATCCATGCTGTACAATTCCATTTTTTATAAACTAAGAAAACAGGCAAAATGATTGGATGATGTTAAAAGCTGGGCTTGAGTAGTGACAAGAAGGGGCACCAGTGGGTGTCTGGGTTTCTGCTACTGTTCTGCTTCTTGATATGGGTACTGGTTACAGGGTGTGATCAGTTTGTGAAAAATCACAGAACTGTGTATTTACAGTTTGGTATATATGTTATACTTTAATTTAAAAAATTTTGCGGGTTTCCCTGGTGGCTCAGAGGTTAAAGCATCTACCTGCAATGCGGGAGACCTAGGTTTGATCCCTAGGTTGCGAAGATTCTCTGCAGAAGGAAATGGCAACCCACTCCAGTACTCTTGCCTGGAGAATCCCTTTAAATAGCATCAATTTCTTTAAGAAAATATCAAGCGACTTCCCTGGTGCTCCAGTAGTTAAGATTTCACCTTCCAATGCAATGGGTGTGGGTTCAGTCCCTGGTCAGGGAGCTAAGATTCCACATACCTTACAGCCAAAAACCCAAAACATAAAATAGAAGCAGTATTGTAAAAAAATCAATAAAATGGTCCACATCAAAAAAATCTTTAAAAGGAAAATAGCAACCACAGAGGTCTTGAACTTATTTTCTTCTAATTAGTGAAGTTGGCTGGAGTGAAGAAGTAGGAAAGGTTCTTGACATTCAGGCTTTTACTGCTCAATTATTCATTCATTTAATACATTTTATTTAAGAATGGGGTCAAGAACTAAAGGCAAAGAGAGGTCCTTGCTCTCACACAGAGTACAGTCTAGTTAGATGGGGGAGGAGATAGCTGTCAATCAAATAATCACACAAATCAATTTATAAGAGACAGATCGGAGGGAGGAGGAACCATGGGGAAGTCCTCCTCTCTGAGACAAGAAGGATGAGTGGCCCTTGGTAGAGGAATAGAAAAGATTGGTTGTTATGTGGTGTTTAAATGTTAGGCTTAATTAGACCACTAGAGGGCAACCACAGACAAGCATTTGCGACAATTCCTAAACCGATGGAGAACCGAGGCTAAAAGTTCTCATAGCTTTGGTTCAACTCTCCGTGATAGTGTTAGGGAGCACAAAATATCTAACAGAAACTAACAATCAAGTGTCAATTTACATATGTCCATGTGGCCGTGTAGTCTTGCCTAACAATATAATACAGATTCTTATCAAAAGCCTAATTGCCTTAAAAGAATAAAGGTTAAAAAATCAAAAAGGAATGGTTAAAAGAGCCACCCCCAAGTCACAGGTATGCTATTACTATTGCTCATTCATTAGCACCCCGAAGTCCCTCACATCTACAGCATCCCAGAAAGTACTTCACTGTATGATATTACCTGTTTCTCACCGAGGCAGCGAATGAGCTGGTAGAATTTTACGTGTTGCCTTCAGAGAAACAAAGGCAGAATAAGCAATAATTCACCACATCCAGTTAAATGATCAAGGATGAAATCAAGGTTAAAACCAAGTCATTGCTACTGTATTAATGAGTAGATCTCTTTAGCACCTAAGCATTTCAGTAAGCATTTAAGCTCTCCCTTCCTTAAAACTAATTTCTAGTGCAATTGAAAAAAAAAATTTTTTTTTTTAATTGTTTAAAAATGAAAGCAAATCTCTCCTGGTGACAGGTGAAGGCCTGTGTGATCCAGACATTGCCCATCTCCGGGACCCCTTTCCTCTCCTCCGTTCCTTGCTTCTTCCCAGTCTCACTTGACTTGATTTCATGAAGCAACAAACATTTCACATTTTCCATCACTTCTCTTTTGCATCTGCTGTTTCCTTTGCCTGAGATGTTCTGTTCCCATCATCACACAAGAAGCTTTTTGTTCTTCAAGTTCCAGTGAATTGTCACTTCCTAAAAAGACTTCCTAAACCATGCACTCCTGGTTGTCCCTTCTCATAGAACCTCGACCTTTAGCTGGGCACTTTGATGCCCAGTATGCTGGTCCGTATTTCCTAGCTGTGCTAGCAGCTGAATGTGGCCATGCGTCTGGTCAATGGCTGTGGGTGGAAACGTTGTGTTAGACTTCCTAGAAGCCTCCTTAAGAGCAAGCAGACGGACTTCCCTGGTAGTCCAATGGTTAAGACTTCACCTTCTAATGATGGAGTGTGGGTTCAATGCCTGGTCACGAAGCTGAGATCCCGCATGTCTCATAACCAAGAAACTAAATCATAAAACAGAAACAATTTGTAGCAAGTTCAATAAAGACTTAAAAAAAATCCATATAAGAAAGTCTTAAAAAGAAAAAAAAAGAAGCAGCAGAGAAGTCGTTATTTTCCTCTCTCCTGCTATCTAGAATGCCAATATAGTAACTGCAGCTTCTAGAAGCATCTTGGACTCAGTGATGATGGGAAGAAGAGCAAAGAGGAATCTGGAAAACTAATGATACCATGGAATGGGACGGGGGTAGGAAGTACCAGCCTCTAGGTATCTTTTATATGAGAGAGAAGCAAACTGCTTCATGCCACTGTTCCGTGCAGCTTTACTGCTACCTCGCACCACACCTCAATACTGACAAACACACCGCACCCGTCCCCAGACACACCGCCCTATTGTCTTCAGCGCCCTTTCACTACCTGGAATAGCTCGTTCATTTGTGTTTACATGAGAGCGGGGACCTGTTCTGTCCTGTTCACCGCAGTAACCCCAGCATCTGCTGTAGCACTTCTATTCCTTTCCAGAAATTCCCGGAATTTTGATATTTTTCCGAATTCTAAGAAAATCATTTGAGAAAACAGAGGAAAATATTAAATTCTTCCTACAAGAAATAAAGATTAATGATCTGCATGGAGCTGTTACTGGTTTGAAGGAATCCACCAATATCAACGACTAATGATGGCGTGGTAGTCGTGAAAAAAATCTGGAAAGTTTCCAGCAGTTGTGCTACTTCACTGTGCTATAGAAGAAGTGTTTCACTCAAAGCCTGGAAAGGTGAAAGCTTCACAAACCACTAGCAGAGGAAGCAGACACAGTGCAGATTCTGAACATGAGGAAAACAAAAGCAGTGAGCTCAGATCCAGACGATGAGGCTGGGGCTAATCAGTATGAGCTGCAAAATGATGTCCTCCTGACAGTTTTTCAAATCAGAAAAATTATAATACTGTTCACATTTTCTCCAGTGAAAAATTCTCTTTTGCAACAAGAATGGGGGAAAAAAACTTTTAGGTTTTTTGAATGGCAAGGCACCTTGAAGCACACAGAAAAACTAATAATTGAGAGATTTTTAAAGACCCCCAAATGAGAAAAATGATTTTATACCCACTGAAGTTGGGACAAAGTACTGGAGCTTCAGCTTTAGCATCATTCCTTCCAAAGAAATCCCAGGACTGATCTCCTTTAGAATGGACTCATTGGATCTCCTTGCAGTCCAAGGGACTCTCAAGAGTCTTCTCCAACACCACAGTTCAAAAGCATCAATTCTTTGGCGCTCAGCCTTCTTCACAGTCCAACTCTCACATCCATACATGACCACAGGAAAAACCATAGCCTTGACTAGACAGACCTTAGTTGGCAAAGTAATGTCTCTGCTTTTGAATAAACTATCTAGGTTGGTCATAACTTTTCTTCCAAGGAGTAAGCATCTTTTAATTTCATGGCTGCAGTCACCATCTGCAGTGATTTTAGAGCCCCAAAAAATAAAGTCTGACACTGTTTCTACTCTTTCCCCATCTATTTCCCATGAAATGATGGGACCAGATACCATGATCTTTGTTTTCTGAATGTTGAGCTTTAAGCCAACTTTTTCACTCTTCTCTTTCACTTTCATCAAGACGCTTTTTAGTTCCTCTTCACTTTCTGCCATAAGGGTGGTGTCATCTGCATATCTGAGGTTATTGATATTTCTCCCGGCAATCTTGATTCCAGCTTGTGTTTCTTCCAGTCCAGTGTTTCTCGTGATGTACTCTGCATATAAGTTAAATAAGCAGGGTGACAATATACAGCCTTGACATACTCTTTTTCCCATTTGGAACCAGTCTGTTGTTCCATGTCCAGTTCTAACTGTTGCTTCCTGACCTGCATACAGGTTTCTCAAGAGGCAGGTTAGGTGGTGTGGTAATCCCATCTCTTTCAGAATTTTCCACAGTTTATTGTGATCCACACAGGCAAAGGCTTTGGCATAGTCAATAAAGCAGAAATAGATGTTTTTCTGGAACTCTCTTGCTTTTTCCATGATCCAGCGGATGTTGTCAATTTGATCTCTGGTTCCTCTGCCTTTTCACCTCATGCGAAGAGTTGACTCATTGGAAAAGACTCTGATGCTGGGAGGGATTGGGGGCAGGAGAAAAAGGGAACGCCCGAGGATGAGATGGCTGGATGGCATCACGGACTCGATGGACGTGAGTCTGAGTGAACTCCGGGAGATGGTGATAGACAGGGAGGCCTGGCGTGCTGCAATTCATGGGGTCGCAAAGAGTTGAGCACGACTGAGTGACTGAACTGAACTGAACTGAAGTTGGAACACTTGTTTTCAAAGAGGAATATTACAAAATTGTGAGAGGAATATTAAATTGCTTGCAACTGGCTTGATTAGCAGTTGAAAAAGTAAGAAACCATGATGCAATTCTTCTAAGCAAAAACAGAATTCTGCTTAAAAAAAATTAGAATCAAATTGCTTAAAGTAGGAAAAAAGATCTAATATCCCTCATTAAGCTTTTAAGCAATGTTAGTAGTTTATATGAAGGGGACAGCTTCTTTGCTTTGGCAAACAAGAACAAAATCACTTAGTTAGCAAAATCATTACTGGAAAAATTCTTATGAAGGAAAATATTCCTTATCAGAAGAAATGTGAAGAAGAGTAAATGTTTTTGTGGACTTTCCATCGTGAAATCTGAAACTGGTCTAAAATCTGAATTAGAAAAAATAAACTTTAAGAATAAAATGAAAATCAGAGAAATACAATATTTTAATCATTTTAAAAAAGGATGCAGTAGAAAATACCACAGCATTGTAAAGCAACTATACTCCAATAAAAATTAATTTTAGAAAGGGAATGAATTTATAATAAACTACATGTATCTTAACAATCAGCTTGAAGACACTTCTAGACATACTCTCAACAATTCAACTATCAACACAAAATTAAAGAACAAGGCCTTCCCTGATGATCTAGTGGCTAAGACTGTACTCCCAATGCAGGGGGCCAGGGTTTGATCCCTCGTCAGGGAACTAGATTCCACGTTCCACAACTGGGACTCCACACAGGCAAATAAAATAATTAATTTAGAAGATAGATATTAGAATGAAAGGATATTCAATATCTGAAACATTTGTCATAAAGCAAGACAAAGATTAAGACAACCAAAGCAATATCTTAACAATCAGCTTGAAGACACTTCTAGACATACTCTCAACAATTCAACTATCAACACAAAATTAAAGAACAAGGCCTTCCCTGATGATCTAGTGGCTAAGACTGTACTCCCAATGCAGGGGGCCAGGGTTTGATCCCTCGTCAGGGAACTAGATTCCACGTTCCACAACTGGGACTCCACACAGGCAAATAAAATAATTAATTTAGAAGATAGATATTAGAATGAAAGGATATTCAATATCTGAAACATTTGTCATAAAGCAAGACAAAGATTAAGACAACCAAAGCAATTCATGCTTTGCTGCTGCTGCTGCTGCTAAGTCGCTTCAGTTGTGTCCAACTCTGTGCGACCGCACAGACAGCAGCCCGCCAAGCTCCCCCATCCCTGGGATTCTCCAGGCAAGAACACTGGAGTGGGTTGTCATTTCCTTCTCCAATGCATGAAAGTGAAAAGTGAAAGTGAAGTCACTCAGTCATGTCAGACAGTCCATGAGATTCTCCAAGCAAGAATACTGGAGTGGGTTGCCATTTCCTTCTCCAGGGGATCTTTCTGACCCAGGGATCGAACCCAGGGCTCCAGCATTGGAGGCAGACGCTTTAACCTCTAGCCACCAGGGAAGTCTTATGCATAATTGGATAATTTTCCATATGCCACAAACTAACTCAACAATGTAAATCAACTATACTTCAAATTAGAAAAGAGTGATAATTTTTAAAATTTAAATGTTCATGGTATTATTTTTAAACTCTAAAACCACTGTACTTGGCACTTGTTTGTCTTTTAACATTTTCTATTATCAAATATCCATACCAGGTAGAAAACATCTTTACATGTCACTGAAATTGTCAATCTAAAACAGAGAGACTACAGTTATTTCTCCAGCAAAGATGAATTTATTTGAAATCAGTAAAAGATTACAATTCAGGGTCTGCAACTACAGTGCATGCACTAGCCCCCAGCAAAAGTGGAGAGGAGAACTGTTTTAAAGAGGGAAAAGGAAGTTGGAGGTGGGGCGGGGCAGGGGAAGGTGGGTAAACAAAGAGTCCACTGGAGGAATTGAGAGTTTGAAGTCTAGTGGGTTTTCATTGGCCGAGTTGTGAGTCTCTCATTGCCTGAGCTCTTGCCAGGAAAGAGGAGTCTTGTCTTCCCTTTGTTGGGCTCAGCTATCATCTAGGGTGTGACAGCTCTCCCTTCTGGTCTCCTGACTTTATTTTAATTGAGGTTTCTGTTTATTTTTATATTTTTACAAAAGGTAGTACAATCTTGCATCAGTATATATTTCCATAATAATAAACCATTCATTTACTATTTTGGTTTTTGAGGAAAACCTTTTAGCATAACCTTGTCGCAGAAAAATGGTTCACCATTTACTGTTATGGTCAATTGCTATTTAAAAACATATGAAGAAGGACTTCTCTGGTGGTCCAGTGGTTAAGAATCTGCCTACAGTGGAGGGGACACAGGTACTGTCTGGGAGGATCCCACATGCTGTGGATCAACTAAGCCCCTGCACCACAACTACAGAGCCGTGCGCCCTAGAGCCCGAACCCCACAACAAGAGAAGCCACTGCAATCACAGCTACAGGGCCTGTGCGCCCTAGAGCCCAGACTCCACAACGAGAAGCCATGCAGTGAGAAGCCCCTGCACCACAGCTAGAGAGCAGCCCACACAACTAGAGAAATGAAGATCCAGCAAAGCCAAAATAAATAATAATTTTTTTAATGTAAAGAAAAGTATTACAGAAAAAAATAATAGAATAACTTATGATTTTGAGAATTTCTGAGAACCCCAATTTCTTGTTCCAAATCCTGACAATTGGTATCTATCAGGAATTTGCCAAGCCTAGTACAGTGCCTGGCATAGAGCAGACACTCAGCATATATTTCAAATGAAATGAATGTGACCTTGTTCCATAGCCCCCGCCATCCTGTGAGGTAGAATGTGTCCATTTAAAGGAGAAATCCAGGACCTCCTTTGAGGCTGGTGTGGGACAACACCCTGAGATTCCTGAGAGCTCTGGTGTTTACTGAGATGGTCTATGAGACATAGTCTTAAGATTCTCAGAAGTACTACCAGACCTGCCTTGAATTTCTCTGATAGAGTATCTTATAGCCACACTTTGGGTTTGAGCTTAGCCCCAAAGCCATTTCTTGTTTAAGAATATTTTAATGGGAGTGACTGGGAATGACCCACAGTTTTATTTGAGAATCCAGTAAATCTTTATTTCTTTGTGTTTTCTCCCAATTCTGCCAAAAACGTGCATTATTTCTTCATTAGAAACATTAGAATTGGGTCACCTGTCCCATCTTGTGTGTACATACTTGGCTTAGTTGCAGCACCAAGGATTTCAATCTTCGTTGTTGCATGTGGGATCTTTTTTTTTTTTTTCCTAGTTGCAGCAAGTGGAATCTTTACTTGCAGCATGAGAACTCTTAGTTGCAGTGTATGGGATCTGGTTTCCAGAATGAGGACTGAACCTGGGCCCCCTGCTTTGGGAGCTCAGAGTCTTAGCCCCTGGACCACCAGGGAAGTCCCTCCCATCTTACACATTATCACGGGAATTAGGAAAAGGAGCTTGGCACTTTCTCCATTCCGCTTGGACATCTCCCCATCTGACCCATGAGTTAATTAAGCAGACTTTCCAATTTCCCTTTCCACAGGTGCCAGTGTTGCTAGACTTTCTGCCACTGCATGAAAGGGGCCCTCTGTTTTCCAGCATCTGCATCCTTCACCCCCTCCCCAACTGTCTTCATGGCCTTTTTGACTTTTTCCTACCACCCTGTCCCAAAGCCAGTGTCGTATGGTTTAGGCATTTGTTAGGGTAGCATCCCATTTTCAAGGACAAAATTCTGTTCAAGTTATCTATTGCTGCACGATAAACCTAGTGGTTGAATAAATAACTTACTATTACTATATTTGGACACAGCACAGCAAGGACAGCCCATTTCTGCTCCAGAATGCCTGGAGCCTCACCTGTAATGAGTTGACTATCTGGAAGGCTAGAACAGTTGGAAGCTGGCTGGTATCTCTTTTTCCTCTCCTGATCCCCTTCTCCCTCTCCCGGGAGTTTCTTTGTCTGGTTAGCTTAGGCTTCCTTATTTGATGGCAACCTCTGGAGAGTCAGTCTTCTTACATGGCAGCTCAGGGCTCCAGTCACTGTTCCAAGAGACGTGAATGGAAGTTGCTATTCTCTTAAGGGCAAGTCTGGGAACTGTCATTTTCACAATACTCCACTGATCAAAGCAGTTAGAACTCACCCCAAATCAAGGGAAAGCAACATAGATCCCATACTTCAATGAAAGTAGCATCAAAAATCTCTAGTTACCTCCCATCTGCCACATTTTTTATTCCTAGGGTGAAAATAATATAGTTTAAAACTTCATGATAACAGAAATTCAGGTATAACTTCACTCCTGCCCATGCCATATTCTTAAAGGAAAATGGCCTTAGGGACTTCCCTGGCTGTCCAGTGGTTAGGACTTCACCTTCCAATGCAGGGGGTATGGGTTTGATCCCTGCTTGGAGAGCTAAGATGCCACATGCTTGGCAGTGGCCAAAACCCAAAACGAAAACAAAACTGTAACAAACTCATAACTCACCCCAAATCAAGGGAAAGCAACATAGATCCCATACTTCAATGAAAGTAGCATCAAAAATCTCTAGTTACCTCCCATCTGCCACATTTTTTATTCCTAGGGTGAAAATAATATAGTTTAAAACTTCATGATAACAGAAATTCAGGTATAACTTCACTCCTGCCCATGCCATATTCTTAAAGGAAAATGGCCTTAGGGACTTCCCTGGCTGTCCAGTGGTTAGGACTTCACCTTCCAATGCAGGGGGTATGGGTTTGATCCCTGCTTGGAGAGCTAAGATGCCACATGCTTGGCAGTGGCCAAAACCCAAAACGAAAACAAAACTGTAACAAACTCATAAAGACTTTTAAAAAAGATGATCCACCTAAAAAAATAAATCTTAAAAAAAAAAAGGTGTGGGAAGTGGCCTCAGATTAGGAGGAGAAGGGGACGACTGAGGATGAGATGGCTGGATGGCATCACGGACTCGATGGATGTGAGTCTGAGTGAACTCCGGGAGTTGGTGATGGACAGGGAGGCCTGGCGTGCTGCGATTCATGGGGTCGCAAAGAGTCGGACACGACTGAGCGAATGAACTGAACTGAACTGAACTGATGGTGGTTTGCACTGTGATCATTTGAGACCCTTCTGTATGCGGTACACCCTGTGCTTGTGATAATGAAATAATTAGTGTTCTGAATATTCCCCATTCATCTTTCCAGGTGACATCTTCACTCTTCTTCACCTGGTCTGTGTCCCAGGAGGCTCCTGGTTGAGTCCAGCCACTAGGTGATACCAGCGGGAGGGCGAGGGCTGGAGCAGGGGCTGGTGAATGAAGGCACAGTGTTTGTTCTCCAGCTCCCTCCCTGCTGAGTCATTGTGGTTTGGTTCTGGGGCTCCTACGCAGCCTCCTCCATTCAACCGTCCCAGGGTAGTAACAGCTTCCTGGCTCTTGCTAGCTCTAGGGTACTGCATTGTTTGGGTTTTGTTCCTTTCACCCTGACTCTTTTCGATTATTCTACTTGGGTCTTCTGTTTGCTGGTGGGGACTGAATACAGATGGTCTATTTCTTATAAAACTAATACACTTTCTTACCAAAATTGTATCAATATATTTTTCCATTCTTTTATCAGGTTTTGGGTCCCTGTTCCTCATTTTTAGAGTTCTTTACATCTCAGGGAACTCAAACAGGGACTCTGTTTCAACCTAGAGGGGTGGGACGGGGAGGGAGATGGGAGGGAGCTTCAAGAGGGAGGGGACATATGTACACCTGTGGCTGACTCATGTTGATATTTGACAGAAAACAACAAAATTCTGTAAAGCAATTACCCTTTGATTAAAATATAAATAAATTTAAAAAAGAATATTAGCCCATTATCGTAATACATCTTACAAATATTTTCTCCCAGTTTGTTAGCTGTTTGTTTTAGCCATTGTTGTTGTTCAGACACTAAGTCATATCTGACTCATTGCAACCCCATGGATTGCAGCATGCCAGGCTTCCCTGTCCTTCACTATCTCCCGGAATTTGCTCAAACTTGTGTCCTTTGAGTCGGTGATGCCATCCAACCGTCTCATCCTCTGTTGTCCACTTCTCCGCCCTCAATCTTTCCCAGCATCAGGGTCTTTTGCAGTGAGTCAGCTCTTCGAATCAGATGGCCAAAGTTTTGGAGCTTCAGCTTCAGCCTCAGTCCTTCCGATTAATATTCAGGGTTGATTTCTTTTAGAATTGACTGGTTTGGCTGGTTTTAGCCATCTAGAAACAAAGATTTTAATATTCCGTGTAGTCAAATATATACCTAAATGTATTTTTTCATTGCTTTTAGATTTGGAGTCTTTTCCCATACCAAAGTTGAAGAATGCATTGCTATTGTCTTCTGGTAGTTGTATGATTTAGTATTTTACATTTAGATCTCTGATCACTTTGAATTGATTTCTGACTCTGGTATGAGGTATGGGTTTAATTTTATCTTTTTCCGAATAGTCCTAGCACCATTTATTTAAAAATCTAATCCCTTCAAAATAGGTATTTTTGTTTTGAATGTGTACACCACCCCCCCACACACACACACACACGAATCTAAAAAGTAATCAGACTTGGGAGACAAGCAGTTCTCTAAAAATTTAACCCAGATGGGGAAAGAACCAGCGTCATTCAGTTCAGCAACTATTGTGGTATATACCTACAATTTGCAATAAAACACAGGGAGATGAGTAAGCATAGTCTCTACCCTAAGAACATAACCACCTGAAGGGGGCGATAAACACTTACATAAAAGACTGCAGTGAGCCTCAGTGTTTAATACAGTATATTTGTTGGATTAGCACCTCTCTGAGCCCCCAAAATCTATACCCAAATATCCATGTGAAGTGCTTATGTATGTCTACGGTGATCCATGGTGAAATGCAATTTGATTGCTATTGTATATACTGAATGCTGATTTCGTATTCTCCAGGTATCCTGATGACCTCTAACATTGATCTTCGTCCCCATAATGGTCTCTTTCATGGGAGAAAGGCTATTAATATGGTAAGACCTTTCATTCGCTCTACAGATACTTATCAAGCGGCTTCTGTGTGTGCAGAACTGCTCTCAGAGCTCAGATAGTAATAGAGAACAAGAAAGACCTGTGATGACTGCATCCTGGAGGCAGAGGCAGAAAACAAACATTAAAGGTAAAATGTCTAGTAGTATGATGAAGAGAACAGCAAGTCAAGGAGTGAAGAGCGAGGCACCATCTTAGATAGGATGGTGAGGGAGAGCCCTTCTTGGGAGAAGAAAGCAGTTAGGCAGTCTCGAATGACATGAATGGGGAAATCACGTGAAGGCCCTTGGAGAGAGGAACTGCAGAACTAGGGGCAGAATGGGGGCCAATATAGTCAGAAGAGAAAGCAAGGGAGGGGCCAGGAGAAGAGGCTTGAGGTAGGCAGTGCCTAGATCCAGTAGGAACTCTAGGTTAAAAAAAAGAGCTTGGATTTTGTTCCGTGAAAAAGGATCCTTTTTTGGCAGGGGCATGACATGTACCATCTGATTTATGTGCTAAATCTGGCTGCCAAGGGAGAATAGATCATAGTGTGGGTCCCATACGGGGGGCTGGAGAGCAGTCACGGAGTTCCTATGAGAGATGACAGGAGCCTGGACCAGGGACAGCTGTGCAGAGGAAAAGAATTGGAGAAGCAGAGGAATATGGGAATTTTTTCCAAGCCGAGCTAGCAGGATTTGCTGAGGGACTAAATTTGGGAAAGACAGGAGCCAAGGATGACTCTGATTTTGGATTAACCTGGTGAATAACAGTACCATATATGGAGAAGGGCAAGAATCTAGAGATCTGTATTGGACACATTGGTTCAAGATATTTGGTTACTTCCCATTAATTTTTAATATCCCATCATAAATTGCTTGTTTCTTTCCTATTCTTCTGTGTCTTCAGTTAGAGTTGTTCCCAGGAAGATGTTTAAGTTCGGTGAAAAGAAGAGAGAATAAATGACCTTTTGATCATTTCTCAAGGTCTCAAGCATTATCCTTCTAAAAAAAAAGATTGAATCAATATTATTATTGATTTAATAATAGCTGTTTGAATCTAGTTGACTTCGATTGTAGTCAAACAGGGAAAAAATCAATGGAAGTTAAACTCAGTTGTTTGCAATGTTTTATATGGCTAAGAGCAGAGATGAACTTATAGCTTGCAACTGGCTCAGTCTGACGGGATGTTAGTTAACTGGGGGTAGATGCTTTAAATAATAACCGAGCCCTGATCCTTAAATTGGAATCTCTTAGGGGACATTTTCTCAGCATCTGTCCCACACAGGGGGGTTTGCTAGAGATTGTCACCATGTCAGATACTGTGGCCCATTTATTGCTATTCTTGGATACCTCTTTGTTCCTGGAGAGTTTCCCATGATTTCCAAGGTACAGTTGATCATTGCGTTTTGTTTGCGAACTGTGTTGAGTCCCCAAGACTGAACACATAACTTTAATAAGACCATAAATGGGTTAAGGTATGTGAAGTACTTCGAGGGGTTGAAAAGGTCATAGAAGTAGCATTTAATGTTATCTTTACCTTAAAAGTAGCTCTTCAACGAAACAATAAGCAAAAAGTGGGTCAAAAAAAAAAGTTGTGAAGAGGATATTCTTTACAAAGATCTTGGGTTTACAGTCAATTCTTTCCTGGCTAAGTGAGAACCCCTGATAGTCGGTGAATTCTGAAGAAGTGTGGCCCTTTCAGTCCTCACACTGAATCTTAGCAGGTGCAGCACAGCAGAATATCTGCAGCTATTGTGAACCATAAATTATTCTGGGTCTTTTTGATGGGAAAAGAAGAGTGGCAGGGGCCAAATATGAATGAGTTACATCTTAAGCAACAAATGAGCAACATTTTTTTTTCTAAAATTAAAAAATCTTTTTTTCTTATAAAGAAAGCAATACATTTTAGTACAGAAAATTATAAGAAAGAAAACAGTAATCACTACTCAGAAATTACCACTGTTGCTATTTTATTTATATACTAAAATATATATTGTGTATATATATATATATATACATATATAATCTTTTAGGAATATTGACTTCTATGAGTATATTCTTTAAGNTCTAGTAGTATGATGAAGAGAACAGCAAGTCAAGGAGTGAAGAGCGAGGCACCATCTTAGATAGGATGGTGAGGGAGAGCCCTTCTCGGGAGAAGAAAGCAGTTAGGCAGTCTCGAATGACATGAATGGGGAAATCACGTGAAGGCCCTTGGAGAGAGGAACTGCAGAACTAGGGGCAGAATGGGGGCCAATATAGTCAGAAGAGAAAGCAAGGGAGGGGCCAGGAGAAGAGGCTTGAGGTAGGCAGTGCCTAGATCCAGTAGGAACTCTAGGTTAAAAAAAAGAGCTTGGATTTTGTTCCGTGAAAAAGGATCCTTTTTTGGCAGGGGCATGACATGTACCATCTGATTTATGTGCTAAATCTGGCTGCCAAGGGAGAATAGATCATAGTGTGGGTCCCATACGGGGGGCTGGAGAGCAGTCACGGAGTTCCTATGAGAGATGACAGGAGCCTGGACCAGGGACAGCTGTGCAGAGGAAAAGAATTGGAGAAGCAGAGGAATATGGGAATTTTTTCCAAGCCGAGCTAGCAGGATTTGCTGAGGGACTAAATTTGGGAAAGACAGGAGCCAAGGATGACTCTGATTTTGGATTAACCTGGTGAATAACAGTACCATATATGGAGAAGGGCAAGAATCTAGAGATCTGTATTGGACACATTGGTTCAAGATATTTGGTTACTTCCCATTAATTTTTAATATCCCATCATAAATTGCTTGTTTCTTTCCTATTCTTCTGTGGTCTTCAGTTAGAGTTGTTCCCAGGAAGATGTTTAAGTTCGGTGAAAAGAAGAGAGAATAAATGACCTTTTGATCATTTCTCAAGGTCTCAAGCATTATCCTTCTAAAAAAAAGGATTGAATCAATATTATTATTGATTTAATAATAGCTGTTTGAATCTAGTTGACTTCGATTGTAGTCAAACAGGGAAAAAATCAATGGAAGTTAAACTCAGTTGTTTGCAATGTTTTATATGGCTAAGAGCAGAGATGAACTTATAGCTTGCAACTGGCTCAGTCTGACGGGATGTTAGTTAACTGGGGGTAGATGCTTTAAATAATAACCGAGCCCTGATCCTTAAATTGGAATCTCTTAGGGGACATTTTCTCAGCATCTGTCCCACACAGGGGGGTTTGCTAGAGATTGTCACCATGTCAGATACTGTGGCCCATTTATTGCTATTCTTGGATACCTCTTTGTTCCTGGAGAGTTTCCCATGATTTCCAAGGTACAGTTGATCATTGCGTTTTGTTTGCGAACTGTGTTGAGTCCCCAAGACTGAACACATAACTTTAATAAGACCATAAATGGGTTAAGGTATGTGAAGTACTTCGAGGGGTTGAAAAGGTCATAGAAGTAGCATTTAATGTTATCTTTACCTTAAAAGTAGCTCTTCAACGAAACAATAAGCAAAAAGTGGGTCAAAAAAAAAAGTTGTGAAGAGGATATTCTTTACAAAGATCTTGGGTTTACAGTCAATTCTTTCCTGGCTAAGTGAGAACCCCTGATAGTCGGTGAATTCTGAAGAAGTGTGGCCCTTTCAGTCCTCACACTGAATCTTAGCAGGTGCAGCACAGCAGAATATCTGCAGCTATTGTGAACCATAAATTATTCTGGGTCTTTTTGATGGGAAAAGAAGAGTGGCAGGGGCCAAATATGAATGAGTTACATCTTAAGCAACAAATGAGCAACATTTTTTTTTCTAAAATTAAAAAATCTTTTTTTCTTATAAAGAAAGCAATACATTTTAGTACAGAAAATTATAAGAAAGAAAACAGTAATCACTACTCAGAAATTACCACTGTTGCTATTTTATTTATATACTAAAATATATATGTGTGTATATATATATAAATACATATATAATCTTTTAGGAATATTGACTTCTATGAGTATATTCTTTAAGATGGTACAATTTGAAAACTGAAAGATCAGTTTTTAAAGAACTTCAAGTTACAGTGAAAAGTTGCCTAGCATAGACTTAATAGTAATTATTTACATTTTACAGTACACATTCTGGCATTATCACTTTTATTAGTACTAAGTAATACCAGTTGCTATTAATATCATTAATAGTTACTATTAATATTGTTGAACTGTTGGTAACAGAGGAAAGAATACCTTGCTGGAAGATGTAAGTCCTAGTCCCAGCTTATGATTAGAAAAAGACAATGAACTTTGTTAAGCCTCAGTTTCCTCAAATGTACAGTAAAAATCTTGGGCTAGATGAAATCTGAGGCCTCTTCTAATTTTGAAATCCTATCTAAACCTTGTTTTGGAAAATAGGTACTTACTAAAATGCATTTCCTGAGATGCCAAATTTTACTTTCAAATATTTTTATCTAAAACACACCTGTTTTCAAGCAAAGAAAATGGATCACATTTTGAAGAATATTCTAATGCTTTGAAGATGGAGCCTATTTACAGAGACCAATTTGTTTCTCTGCATTATTTTAGCATGCAACTCTACTCTGGGACTGAAGCTTCCTAAGTATCTGAGGCTTTGGAAAGTGGGGGTAGAAGAAGCTCATTACCATGGAGATAGATGGGAGCAAATGGTCATATCATCAAAAGCAAACTAGAAATGTACAAAGCTTTTGTGATGCTGATCCTTTTTTTTTTTTAAAGTAAGAAGAAAGAAAAAAGGCACAAATAAAAGGACAGATCTCGCTCATTAAATCCAACACTAATTTAGTAATCAGTGAAATAAAGGTACCCTTGAAAGCCTGCGGCCAGAAAACACAGTACAACAAAGAAGCACAAAAGGTTGCTGGCTGCCAGGTGTAATTTCCAGGTACTCCAAGTGCATTTGGACTCCCTGTTCTCTTAGCTTTTCTTTACAGATTGGCTGTCTTCATAGTAGATGTGAATGATCCATTTAGTCACCCCAGTATGTTATCCAAATATTTAGGGGGAGAAAAATTGCAAGAAAATAACCTTTAATTTTATGATTCTCCAGAAGAAACTGTTCAAAATTAAGAGGTATGAGAAGCTAAGAATGAGAGCTAATTTATTTTTCTGTTTATTATCTATCACTTTGGTAACCTGAAAATAATTTTGACAAGAACATTTAGAGTCAAATTTGGGATAAAAGTCAAATTTACATAAAGTGGCTTGTATCAGAGTAAAATCACTATCAAATGGATCTCTACCTTCATCTATACCTATAGATAGACAGATAAAAAGGTTTTCTTTTAACCTCATCAATTATTTTATTTTACTCAGGTAGAAGCTGCCAAAAGCCGAAAGGAAGGAAAGATTTATTTTCAGTTCTTCATAAATATTCAAAATAAGAAAAATCATCTAAGAATAAATATATAAAAGTTAAAAAGCGTGGCCAAGATTCTGCCTTGCACTTTCAGTCTATAAATTAGAAATAGTAATTATGTGATGTTGGGATGTTTTAGAGGTTGAAGTATTATTTTTAAAGTGTTTTGTGCTATGCAGAGAAGAAATACACTTTACATCATATTTTAGATGTGATGTATAAGAAAAATAGTCTCTTCTCTCTTGACTTCCTCTTCCTTTTCCATTTCAGATTTCCCCTCTGGTTACAGCTATTAAGAGAGAAAACTATTTGCAGTTACAAAGCATTAATTTAATTGATCTATAAATTCAATGTAAAAACAAAACATCAAGATTTTTTAAACTCTACTGAAGTGAACTGAGTACTGAAGTTCGTTAAGAATGTAAATGAAAAATTCTGAAAAATAATGAGGAAGTAATTAATACAACCAAATATTAAAATATGTGATAATATTATAATAATCAAAATATTCTAGAGAAGAAATAGGTAGCTCAAAAGACTAGAATAATCAGAAATAAACCCCAATACACATGTGAATTATGCATGAAAAGGTGTGCTGTGTGCCCAGTCGCGTCTGACTCTGCACTCCCATGGACCACAGCCCACCTGGCTCCCCTGTCCACGAGATTCTCCAGGCAAGAATGCTAGAGGGGGTTGCCATTTCCTTCTCCAGTATGAAAAGGTAAATGTACCAAATTTGGGGAAAATAAAAAGAAGGGAAGATGCGTCAGTTAAAAAATGGTAGGTAAACTGGTTGGAATAAAAAGTGAAACAAAATAGGTCCTTTATCACACTCTTTCTATCTCTCAACTTTCCAGAAGATTTTAATATTCTAAATGTTAAAAAATATATATAATACTAAAAGTTCAGAACTTTAAAGATTTTCTTTGATGAATAATCTTGGCATATTAAAAGACTTTCTCAGTAAGACAGACAATCCTAAAGTCTTAAAGGAAGAGAAAAATAAATTTGAACATATACAAAGTGGAAAAAATATTGCAATATAATTGGCAAAGAGATATAGTCATTGATATGCAACATTTTGTACAATTCATTGAGTAAAAACAAATCAAATGGAAAATGGTCAAATATATTAAAATTTTCCTCTCTTTCACAATTAAATAGTTGCATATTAAAACAAAGAGTATATCCATACAATGAATGTTGTTCACCAACAAAAAATAGCATAAGGAATTCCCTGGCGGTCCAGTGGTTAGGACACAGAGCATTCACTGAGGAGGGCCCAGGTTCAAACCCTGGTCAGGGAACTAAGATTCCAAAAGCTGCCTGGTATGGCAAAGGAAAAAAAAGAAAAAGAAAAAAGAGGAAAGGAAAAAAAGTAGCAAAATTTATCATAGCCCCAAAGAGTAAACAACTCAAATGTTCATCAGTAGATGAGTGGGTAAGCAAAATGTGGTACATCCATTTTGTTAGATATTATTCAGCCGCAAAGAAGAATGAAGTACTGATAATGGCTACAAACATGAATGAACCTTGAAAATATTATGCTGAGTGAAAAAGGCCAGACACAAAGAGCATGCCGTGTGAGTCTAATTATATGGAATCCTCAGAACAGGCAAATCTCGAGAGAGAAAAAGTAGATCAATAACTGCCAGGAGCTGGGGGGTTGGAAACTGGGGAGAAATGGGGAGTGACTTCTAATAATTAGCGTTTCTTTTGAGGTCATGACAACTGTGGTGGTGACTGCACAATTCTGTGAATATGCTAAATCCTGTGGACTGTGAACTTTAAATAGATGAATTGTTTGATACATGAATATCAATAAAGCTGTTAGTTTTTAAACATATTTTTTAATGAGGTATGTTGAATTTGTTCATTAGATTACAAAATTCAATAAATAATGAATATTGTTAACAGTATAGGACAAGCATTCTTATGGAAGTACAAATTCATACTTTTTTTTGAGGACAATTTAGCAATATCTTTCAAAATACAAACACACTGCATCTTTTGATTCTATAATTCAAATTCAAAAAATTACAAGATATACTTGTAAAAACTCGCCAAGTTACATACTGAAGGAAATTGTGGTTAATGGGAAAATCTGAAAATCTGGATGCACCCATTTAAAAAAGTACATACAGCCTTTCAAGAATATCATGGAATTATGTGAACTGATAGGGAATTACTTCCAAGAAAACAATAAAAATAACTAACATGTATTCAGCACTGGCTATGTAACAAAATCTCTTCTAAGTGTTTTACAGGCAATAATCTACCAAATCCTTTTTGCAACCCTATATTTTTAATATTACTTCCATTTTACAGATGACAACACCAGAAAGGCACAGGTGTGTGAATAGCAAAGAGGAAGTTTTTGCTCTTGATTTTATATATTTTTGTATTGCTTAAACAATTTACCATGTGATATTAATTTTATTTCAATAAAGAAAAGTTAAATCCTCAAACCCAAAGAATTTGTATTCTAATATTTAAAGATTTTGGGACACTTCAAAGAAATTAAGAAAGGTGGCTATTTCTGTCTTCAAAAAGCAGTATGACTTGCCTACAACAGGCAATAGGCTCTGTTACCTCCATTTCTCAGATGAAGTAAAAGAAGTCAGAAGTTTAAGTGAATTGTCCAATATTACATAGCAGTGAAATGACACTATGGGATCTGAAACAAAATCTAATGCTGAAGCCTCAGTTCAGTTCAGCTCAGTTGCTCAGTTGTGTCCGACTCTTTGCGACCCTATGAACCGCAGCACGCCAGGCCTCCCTGTCCATCACCAACTCCCGGAGTTCATTCAGACTCACGTCCATTGAGTCCATGATGCCATCCAGCCATCTCATCCTCAGTCGTCCCCTTCTCCTCCTGCCCCCAATCCCTCCCAGCATCAGAGTCTTTTCCAATGAGTCAACTCTTCGCAGGAGGTGGCNTACTGACTAGATGGACGTGAGTCTGAGTGAACTCCAGGAGTTGGTGATGGCCAGGGAGGCCTGGCGTGCTGCGATTCACAGGGTCGCAAAGAGTCAGACACAACTGAGCGACTGACCTGAACTGGACTGACTGTTATCTTCCAGAGGGACAGGAAAATGTCGGTACCTCTTTATATATAACAAATGCTAGCTTTCTCTGTAATATCAGAGAGGAGGCCCAGCAGGGAAACTTCTAGAGGGACTGATAGAAGTCCCACATCTTATTGAAGAGCCCACTTCAATTCTGAGAGATGAAGAGATTTGCTAGAGTAACATATGAAGTTAATGGGGGAGTCAAATCTATAGTCTTGGTAAGAAAAATTCTAAACTGACAGGGAATTCTAACATTTCTGACTCACATGAAAAATACAAATACACTCTCCCCATACATATATGTATTTATATATATAAAGACTCCTGCTATTTATGTATTTCTTGTAATATTGTCATCTGTTTTATATGAAGTCTTGGCAGGTCTCCTCAGAGTGGATTTTCACATAAAGAGTCAATCCTCTAGGGAAGTAGTGGTCTGGAGAGGGAGGCAGGAGAGAGCAACTTCAGGATCTGAACCCTCCCTGCTCTATTCAGTCTAACCCTTGAGCAGGGCAGACATCCTGACAAGCACCCCTGGTGGTGCTTTCAAGGTGTGAGGAGGAGGAAGAGTAAGGCAGTGCCCACTTCAGGCAACAGGGTGAGGGAGATGGAGACCTGCAGTTGGCTGCAGGCTGAGTGAAGCTGATGTTCCATCTTGAGAACCATGCTCTGAGTTCTCAGTTGACTTCTTCTTTAAAATCCTACTGCTTACAAAGTTCATTTCAACTCTGCACAGTGTTTCTTGGGAACAGCCATAATCCTNGGGTGAGGGAGATGGAGACCTGCAGTTGGCTGCAGGCTGAGTGAAGCTGATGTTCCATCTTGAGAACCATGCTCTGAGTTCTCAGTTGACTTCTTCTTTAAAATCCTACTGCTTACAAAGTTCATTTCAACTCTGCACAGTGTTTCTTGGGAACAGCCATAATCCTGCCTCAGGAACAGAGTGTCAGCAAACAGTGGTCACTCCTCTCCCTGGAGCTTAGTGCTGTGGGGCAGGGGTATCTGAGAGAACTCCCAGGAGAAGGAGAATCTTGGGGAGCAAAACAACAAGCTTTGCGACCTGCTGACCCCCCCTAGCCAGAAATGCTCTCTAATGTACACTTAGATGGTTTAAGATTTACTTAATTAAGGAAGTTACTTGTATCTTTACATCCTCTATTGTCTGTTTCCTTTGGGATGTGAACCATTGCACTCTGGGAAATCTGACCTCATTTCACAACTCTGGCCATCCCTTTCTCTCAACAAACAATTGGTATTTTTGACATATGGGAGATTAGTTCACAAACAGGCATTCCACCTTGTAACAAGGCAACTTCAATATTAAGTCAAGAAATTCACCTTCTGCCTCCCATTATATCCCTCTATAATGCTCTGTTATGTCTAGGACAAAGAATTGGGGCGGGGGGGAGGTGTAGAAAGAATGGTGAGAAAATTTCACCACATCAAACAGCCTCAATACCTCTTTTTATAGATATCATAGAAAATGGAGGAAGCATTTAAATCTTTGGTCCATGTGTTAAAAAAAAATAATTGTAAGAGAACTATGCATTTCATGCATGAAGCATTTTAAGACACTGGAGTGTCTTCACATGGGCTTCACAAAGCCCATGCTTAGGTCAGAACACTGGTTGACATTCATCACTTAAAATAAACCTTGACTTTAGTGCCTGGATTCCTGGGGAGCCAGCATCTGTGTTGGCAGTTCCCACCAGCTTTCACAGTTTATAGCCCTCTAGGATCACATGTGTGCATGCTAAGTCATTTTAGTCATGTACGACTCTGTATGACTCTATGAACCTTAGTCTGCCAGACTCCTCCGTCCATGGGATTCTCCAAGGAAGAACACTGGAGTGGGTTGCCTTGTCCTCCTCCAGGGGATTTTCCCAACTCTGGGACTGAACTCATGTCTCTTAAGTCTCCTGCACTGGCAAGGAGGTTCTTTATCACTAGCGCCACCGGGGAAGCTCCTCTAGAATCACAGTTTCACATTTCGGGAGAACACATCATTCAGGACATATTCTAGGTATAACTTATGATGAAAATGGCCAAGGGATATGTTGAAGCTGAATCTTTTTCCTCTGTGGATTCCTTTCTTTTTCCCTTTTGAAGTAATTTCTGCAAAGTTCAGAAGATTTTCTAGGAGCCATAGGGTTTGAAACTCTGGTAGCTGAGCTGATAAGAATCTGCCTGCAATGCAGGAGACCCTGGTTCAATTCCTGAGTTGGGAAGAACCCCTTGAGAAGGGATAGGCTACCCCTTCCAGTATTCTTGCCCAGAGAACCCCCATGGACAGGGGAGCCTGGTGGGCTACAGACCATGGGGTCACAAAGGACACGACTAAGCACAGCACACATAGGTTTGGGAAAAATAAAATATATGATCACTGTATGTGAAAAAATACACAGTAGGACAGAATGATCAAGGGAGCAAGTTCTAAAGCTTGATTACCTAGCTTTAATTCTTATATCTACTATTTACCAGCTGTGTGTACTTGGGCAAAAATGTAATCTATCTATGCCTTGAAATTTAGTTAGGTCTTCTGAGAGTCAAGATTGAGAAAATATTAGAGAGATTTAATAAAGAAGCTTTGAATATGAGAAAAAAGAGATCTTCATACATGATAAAATGGAGATCATAACAGAACTTAGCCTCATACAAGCATGTAAAGGAACACATTGTTAGTGAGTACATGTTAGTGGGATGTATTAAAAATTTAGACTTTCCATTATCAGTTTAAAAACCTATTACTTTCCATTCAGTTCATTTCAGTTGCTCAGTTGTGTCCAACTCTCTATGACCCCATGGATTGCAGCACACCAGGCTTTACTGTCCATCACCAACTCCTGGAGCACACTCAAACTCATGCTCATGAAGTCGGTGATGCCATCCAACCATCTCATCCTCTGTCATCCGCTTCTCTTTCTGCCTTCAATCTTTCCCAGCATCAGGGTCTTTTCTAATGAGTCAGTTCTTCACATCAGGTGGCCAAAGGATTGGAGCTTCAGCTTCAGCATCAGCCCTTCCAATGAATATTCAGTACTGATTTCTTTTAGGATTGACTGGTTTGATCTCTAGTCCAAGGAACTGACAAGAATCTTCTCCAACAACACAGTTTAAAAGTATCAATTCTTTGCTGTTCAGCTTTCTTTATGGTCCAACTCTCACATCCATATGTGCCTACTGGATAAACCATAACATTGACTATACAGACTTTTGTTGGTAATGTAATGTCTCTGCTTTTTAATATGCTGTCTAGGTTTGTCATAGCTTTTCTTCCAAGGAGCAAGCATCTTTTAATATCATGGCTGCAGTCACCATCTGTAGCGACTTTAGGCAAGAAAATAGTCTATTACTGTTTCCATTGTTTCCCTATCTATTTGCCATGAATGGATGGGACTGGATGCCATGATCTTGGTTTTTTGAATGTTGAATTATAAGCCAGTTTTTTCACTCTCTCCTTTCACTTTCATCAAGCGGCTCTTTAGTTCCTCTTCACTTTTCCAGCCTGGTATTTCACATGATGTACTCTGCATATAAGTTAAATAAGCAGGGTGACAATATACAGCCTTGATGTACTCCTTTCCCAACTTGGAACCAGTCCATTGTTGCATGTCCGGTTCTAACTGTTGCTTCTTGACAAGCATACAGATTTCTCAGGAGGCAGATAAGGTGGTCTGATATTCCCATCTCTTTAAGAATTTTCCACAGTTTATTGTGAACCACACAGTCAAAGGCTTTAGTGTAGTCAGTGAAGCAGAAGTAGATGTTCTGAAATTCTCTTGCTTTTCTATATCCAGCAGATATTGACAATTTGATCTCTCGTTCCTCTGCCTTTTCTAAATTCAGCCTGAACATTGGAAGTTCTCAATTCACATGCTGTTAAAGTCCAGCTTGGAGAATTTTGAGCATTACTTTGCCAGCATGTGAGATGAATTCAATTGTGTGGTAGTTTGAACATTCTTTGGCATTGCCTTTCTTTGGGATTGGAATGAAAACTGACCTTTTCCAGTCCTCTGGCCACTGCTGAGTTTTCCAAATTTGCTGGCATATTGAGTGCTACACTTTCACAACATCATCTTTTAGGATTTGATAGCTCAGCTGAAATTCCATCACCTCCACCAGCTTTGTTCATAGTGCTGCTTCCTAAGGCCCCCTTGACTTTGCATTCCAGGATGTCTGGCTCTAGGTGAATGATCACACCATTGTGGTTTTCTGGATCTTTAAGATCTTTTTTGTATAGTTCTTCTGTGTATTCTTACCACCTCTTTTTTTACTATCTCTGCTTCTGTTAGGTCCACATTTTTTCTGTCTTTATTGTGCCCATCATTGCATGAAATATTCCCTTGGTATATCTAATTTTCTTAAGAGATTGATAGTCTTTGCCATTCTATTGTTTTCTTCTATTTCTTTGCATTGATCACTGAGGAAGGCATTATCTCTCCTTGCTATTCTTTGGAACTCTACATTCAAAGGGATGTATCTTTCCTTTTCTCCTTTGCCTTTAGCTTCTCTTCTTTTCTCAGCTATTTGTGAGGCCTCCTCAGACAACCATTTTGCTTTTTGTATTTCTTCTTTGGGGATGGTTTTGATCACTGCTTCCTGTATAATGTTATGAACCTCTGTCCACAGATCTTCAGGCACTTTATCTATCAGATCTAATCCCTTGAATCTATTTGTCATTTCCACTGTTTCATCCTAAGGGATTTAATTTAGGTCATACATGAATGGCTTAGTGGTTTTCCCTACTTACTTCAGCTTGTCTAAATTTTGCAATAAGGAATTCATGATCTGAGCCATAGTCAGCTGCTGATATTGTTTTTGCTGACTGTATAGAACTTCTCCATCTTCAGCTGCAAGGTATATAATCAATCTGATTTCGGTATTGACCATGTAATAGCCAAGTTGTCTCTTGCATTGTTGGAAGGTGTTTGCTATGACCAGTGTGTTCTCTTGGCAAAACTCTGTTAACCTTTGCACTGCTTCATTTTGTATTCAAAGTCCAAACTTGCCTGTTACTCCAGGTATCTCTGGACTTCCTACTTTTGCATTCCAGTCTTCTGTGATGAAAACGACATCTTTTTTTGGTGTTAGTTCTAGAAGGACTTGTAGCTATTCATAGAACCATTCAGTTTCAGCTTCTTCAGCATTAGTGGTTGGGGCATAGACTTGGATTACTATGATACTGAATGGTTTTCCTTGGAAATAAACAGAAATCATTCTGTAAGTTTTGAGATTGCACCCAAGTACTGCAATTTGGACTCTTTTGTTGACTATGAGGATTACTCCATTTCTTCTAAGGGAAGGAGTTCTTGCCCACAGTAGTAGATACAATGGTCATCTGAATTAAATTCATCCATTCCAGTCCATTTAAGTTCACTGATTCCTAAAATGTCAATGTTTTGCCATTTCCTGTTTGACCACTTTAAGTTTACTTTGATTCATGGACCTAACATTCCAAGTTCCTATGCAATACTGTTCTTTGCAGCATCTGACATTACTTCCATCACCAGTCACATCCACAACTGGGTTTGTTTGTTTTTTTTTTGACTCGACTCTTCATTCTTTCTGGAGTTATTTCTCCACTCTTCTCCAGTAGCATATTGGGCACCTACTGACCTGGGGAGTTCATCTTTCAGTGTCGTATATTTTTGCCTTTTCATACTGTTTATGAGGTTCTCAAGGCAGGAATACTGAAGTGGTTTACCATTCCCTTCTCCAGTGAACCACATTTGGTCAGAACTCTCCACCATGACCCATCCATCTTGGGTGGCCCTACACCACATGACTTTTACAAGGCTGTGATCAAGTGATTAGTTTGGTTAGTTTTCTGTGATTTGGTTTTCATTCTGTCTGCTCTCTGATGAATAAGGCTAAGAGCCTTATGGAAGCTTCCTGATGGGAGGGACTGGCTGTGAGGCAATCTGGCTCTTGCCCTGATGGGTGGGGCCATGCTCAGTAAATCTTTAATCCAATTTTCTGTTGATGGTTGGGACTATGTTCCCTCCCTGTATTTTGGCATGAGGTCAAATGACAGTAGGGGTATTGGCAGTAATGGTGACCTCCTTCAAAAGAACTTATGCCAGGACTGTTGTATTCAGTGCCCCTAACTCCATGTCAGGCCACTGTCAACCTACACTTCCCCCAGAAACTCCTGAACATTCACAGGCAAGTCTGGCTCAGTATCTTGTGGGGTCACTGTTCCTTTCTCCTGGGTCTTGGTACACACAAGGTATTGTTTGCACCCTCCAAGAGTCTGTTTCCCAAGTTCTGTGGAAGTTCTATAATCAAATCACACTGGCCTTCAAAGTCAAATTCCCTGGGGGTTCTCAGTCCCTTTGCTGAAACCCCAGGTTGGGAAATCTGTTGTGGGCCCTAGAAGCTTCATAACAGCATGAGAACTTCTTTGGTATAATTTTTCTCCAGTTTTTGGGTTGTCTGCTTGGTGGTTCTATGGTAGGGCTCACATGCTACAGCCAGAGCCCCTGTCCCCATGGCAGGCCACTATTGACCTGTGACTCCACAGGAGACATTCAAACACTCAAAGGCAGGTCTGGCTGAGCCTCTTGTGGGGTCCCTGGGTCCTGGTACACACAAACTTCACACAAGGTTGTTTGAGCCCTTCTAGCATCTCTGACTGGTATGGGGTTAGATTCTAAATGCGATTTTCCCCCTCCTACCAACCTCTCCTACCAACTTTCCATTACACACTAAAAACAATTTGGAAAGTACTCAAAAGTAGAAAAGAGAAGAAAAAACATGCTTGTTGTCCTACTCAAGAGGAAACATTAATTAAATTTTGGTATGTTTCCTTCTTATCTTCCTCTGACATAGATAAAAGAAAAAAAACATATACATATGATGTGAATTTGCTACTAATATCAATCCAAAAGAAGGTGCCTTGTAAATGTATCCATCCTGGGTAGCTCAAAGCTGGACATGATCTCATTTTACCTGGTGCATTGTCCAAAGTGGTCTCTGTGGTTATTCCATGGAGAACTTAACGCTTCTGCAGATGAAGGTAAGAGCTCCAAGGGAAAGAAATTAAACAGTTTTTTTTTTTTTTAAATAATCCTCTCATTTTCACAAACACAAGTCTAAGCATATAATAAATTCTTAATAAATAGTCATAGAAAAGGCTTGAAAAGCCTTGCGATTATTTATTGTTATGGTGCATGCTTGCATGCTCAGTCGTGTCTGACTCTTTGAAACCCTATAGACATCCACAACTATGGACTGTACCCTGCCAGGCTCCTCTGTCCATGGGATTCTCCAGACAAGAATATTGGAGTGAGCTGCCATGACCTCCTCCAGGGATCTTCTTGATCCAGGAATCGAACATGCAACTCCTTCATCTCCTTCATTGCAGGCAAATTTTTTACCACTGAGCCAATGGGGAAGCCCTATTGTTATGGTAGTAATGTTGAAAGCCTGGAAAACTAGCTAGAATGGACCAAGAAACTTTGTTTGCTAAAATAACGTGTGTTTCAAAAAAAGTTCTAAAGGCTTCCCTGGTGGATCCTGCCTGCAATGCAGGAGACCTGGGTTCCATCCCTAGGTTGGGAAGATCCCCTGGAGAAGGAAATGACAACCCACTCCAGTATTCTTGCCTGGAGAATTCCATGGACAGAGGAGCCTGGTGGGCTACAGTCCATGGTGTCACACAGAGTCAGACATGACTGAGAGACTTTCCCTTTCACTTTCAAATAAGTTATTGTTAATGAAGTCAAAGAAGAATTCTAAGTACTCTGACTTACTTTTCCAGGGCAACCTTTGCTCCTATTAGGGATAACATAGAATATTCAGAGCTGGTTTGGAGATTTTCATATAGAAGCAAAAAACTCTTAATTTCTTGGGTCAAAATTGGATGCCCTCTAAACTTTGAAAGTGCCCTGATAGAGGGGATCACAGATGGGATGATAGAGGAAGGACATATCTATTCAGTTGGCCCCATCAAAAGTTGATGGTTGGCATACTCTAATTGTTCTTGACCTAGATATTCTCCCAGGATTGACTCTTATGCAGAAGTGAGAAGTGTTTGTCTTTTAGGTCCTCCTCATCTTGAGTGGCTACACCTATGTATGTAGGGACATACGTAGACCTTTTGAGATACTTTTGTGCTATGCACAGTTGATTTTAGGAAATCAGTACCTGTCTACCATTTATATCTTAGCAGAATGAATCACTGTGCTCTTTCCCTCTGGTTATTAATTTTTAAGTCTCATATGTCTTTGTCAAAAAAAGTATTTCTGTCTTCCACAACAGCCAACAGAGAAGGGAAGAACTTGGGGAACATTAGATTCACTCCAGATCTTAGACTTGGACTATGGAGATGGTCTCGTCATTATATCTGTCTTTGTTCTTACTTTGTCCAATGTTCCTGGAACCCTCCTTCTCTTAACACTTACTTCAGTTCAGTTCAGTTCAGTCGTTCACTCGTGTCCTACTCTTTGCGACCCCATGAATCGCAGCACGCCAGGCCTTCCTGTCCATCACCAACTCCCAGAGTTCATTCAGACTCATGTCCACCGAGTCCGTGATGCCATCCAGCCATCTCATCCTCTGTCATCCCCTTCTCCTCCTGCCCCTAATCCCTCCCAGCATCAGAGTCTTTTCCAATGAGTCAACTCTCTGCATGAGGTGGCCAAAGTACTGGAGTTTCAGCTTTAGCATCATTCCTTCCAAAGAAATCCCGGGGCTGATCTCCTTCAGAATGGTTGGATCTCCTTGCAGTCCAAGGGACTCTCAAGAGTCTTCTCCAACACCACAGTCCAAAAGCATCAATTCTTTGGTGCTCAGCCTTCTTACAGTCAACTCTTACATCCATACATGACTACTGGAAAAACCATAGCCTTAACTAGACAGACCTTTGTTGGCAAAGTAATGTCTCTGCTTTTGAATATGCTATCTAGGTTGGTAATAACTTTTCTTCCAAGGAATAAGCATATTTTAATTTCATGACTGCAGTCACCATCTGCAGTGATTTTGGAGCCCAAAAAAATAAAGTCTGACACTGTTTCCACTGTTTCCCCATCTATTTCCCATGAAGTGATGGGACCGGATGCCATGATATTATTTTTCTGAATGTTGAGCTTTAAGCCTACTTTTTCACTCTCCTCTTTTACTTTCATCAAGTTACTTGGATGCAATCTCAAAAATGACAGAATGACCTCTGTTCGTCTCCAAGGCAAACCATTCAATATCACAGTAATCCAAGTCTATGCCCCAACCGGTAATGCTGAAGAAGCTGAAGTTGAACAGTTCTATGAAGACCTACAAGACCTTTTAGAACTAACACCCAAAAAAGTTGTCCTTTTCATTATAGGGGACTGGAATGCAAAAGTAGGAAGTCAAGAAACACCTGGAGTAACAGGCAAATTTGGCCTTGGAGTACGGAATGAAGCAGGGCAAAGGCTAATAGAGTTTTGCCAAGAAAATGCACTGGTCATAGCAAACACCCTCTTCCAATAACACAAGAGAAGACTCTACACATGGTCATCACCACATGGTCAACACCGAAATCAGATTGATTATATTCTCTGCAGCAAAAGATGGAGAAGCTCTACACAGTCAACAAAAACAAGACCAGGAGCTGACTGTGGCTCAGATCATGAACTCCTTATTACCAAATTCAGACTGAAATCGAAGAAAACAGGGAAAACCGCTAGACCATTCAGGAATGACCTCAATAAAATCCCTTAGGATTATACAGTGGAAGTGAGAAATAGATTTAAGGGCCTAGATCTGATAGATAGAGTGCCCGATGAACTATGGAAAATGGTATAGAAGTTCCTTAAAAAACTAAAAATAGAGCTACCACATGACCCAGCAATCCCACTCCTGCACATATATCCAGAAGAGACAAAAACTCTAATTTAAAAAGATATATGCAAGGGCTTTACTGGTGGCTCAGTGGTAAAGACACTGTTTCCACTGTTTCCCCATCTATTTCCCATGAAGTGATGGGACCGGATGCCTGATCTCTGTTTTCTGAATGCTGAGCTTTAAGCCAACTTTTTCACTCTCCTCTTTCAATTTCATCAAGAGGCTTTTTAGTTCCTCTTCACCTTCTGCCATAAGGGTGGTGTCATCTGCATATCTGAGGTTATTGATATTTCTCCCGGCAATCTTGATTCCAGCTTGTGTTTCTTCCTGTCCAGCGTTTCTCATGATGTACTCTGCATAGACGTTAAATAAGCAGGGTGACAATATACAGCCTTGACATACTCCTTTTCCTATTTGGAACCAGTCTGTTGTTCCATGTCCAGTTCTAACTGCTGCTTCCTGACCTGCATACAGGTTTCTCAAGAGGGAGGTCAGGTGGTCTGGTATTCCCATCTCTTGAAGAATTTTTCAGTTAATTGTGATCCACACAGTCAAAGGCTTTGGCATAGTCAATCCAAAATCACTGCAGATGGTGATTGCAGCCATGAAATTAAAAGACTCTTACTCCTTGGAAGGAAAGTTTAACCAACTTAGATAGCATATTTTTTAATACATAATATTAATATGTAATATCTCTGGTTTTTAGCAGATATTACTTTGCCAACAAAGGTCCGTCTAGTCAAGGCTATGGTTTTTCCAGTGGTCATGTATGGATGTGAGGTTGGACTGTGAAGAAAGCTGAGCACCGAAGAATTCATGCTTTTGAACTATGGTGCTGGAGAAGACTCTTGGGACTGCAAGGAGATCCAACCAGTCCATCTTAAAGGAGACAAGTCCTGGATGTTCACTGGGAGGACTGATGTTAAAGCTGAAACTCCAATACTTTGGCCACCTCATTCGAAGAGCTGACTCATTGGAAAAGACCCTGATGCTGGGAGGTATTGGGGGCAGGAGGAGAAGGGGACGACAGAGGATGAGATGGCTGGATGTCATCACTGACTCAATGGACATGAGTTTGGGTGAACTCTGGGAGTTGGTGATGGACAGGGAGGCCTGGTATGCTGCAGTTCATGGGGTAGCAGAGTCGGACACGACTGAGCGACGGAACTGAACTGAACTGAACAGTGGTAAAGAATCTGCTGATTCAGTCATTGGGTTGGGAAGGTCCTCTGGAGGAGGAAAGAGCAACCCACTCCAATATTCCTGCTTGGGAATTCACATGGACAGAGAAGCCTGGCAGGCTACAGTCCATGGGGTGGCAAAAGAGTTGGATACAACTTAGTGGCTAAAGAACAAAATACTTTAATTAAAAAAAAGAAAAAGAATAAATTCACACTTAAAATACATTTGTACAAAATTTTGAAGCACAAGAGTAAGAGGAAATAAAATGCTGCCATAATCTATTTTCTTTCTTAAAAAAAGAAAAGCTACCTGAAACAAGCAAATTTTAAAAAAATGAGACTTTTCACAAGCTTTACTTTCTCTGCTGTATGAAATTCCCATGACAATAAAGCAATGCTTTCCGAACACAAACGAATGAGGTTGAAATTGAATAGCATTTAGCTATGTTGCCACTTGGGGAAGGGCAACAAAGACTCCTATTTGCCAGCATGCAGGAAGGATGCCACCCATGTACCCTTTAATAAAACTACCTATGATGGACTCTAACAAACTTTTGAATTGGTAAGTCATGAAATGAAATGACTGGTGATGAATACAAAAATCAATTAAAATTAAAGTCATTTGAATAGGGATTTCAATTTTACTACTCAAAATCATTTTGAGTAGTTTATTTTTTAACATCCACATCCTCTATATGGGGCTTCCCAGGTGACTCAGCAATAAGAAAATCCACCTGCCAATGCAGGAGACACAAGTTCGATCCCTGGGTTGGAAAGGTCTCCTGGAGACAGGAACGGCAACCCACTCCAGTATTCTTGCCTGGGAAATCCCAAGGACAGAGGAGCCTGGAGGGCTACAGTCCATGGGTTTGCAAGAGTCAGACAAGACTTATTAGAGACTAAATGAACCATCACCACCGCCATCCTCTATATAACAAAATTAATTTTAGTTATAATAATTAAATAAAACAAATAAAACTGGTCAGAAAAGAAATGTAGATGGTGAAAATAGTTTATTAAATTTTGTATATATAACTATACTAGTAAAAACGTATACTACAAAAAAGGGAAATACAGCTTAATACTTCTAAATTACAATGATGTTAGGTTTTCCTGGTCAAAAAATAAAAACTTGTACCTACATATTAGTCAGTCACAGTAATGAATTAAATCACTATGATTTAATAATAATTGCAAAAGCTAACAACATTATAAACAACAAGAGAGTTCTATTAAGGAAAATGTTAGAATTCAGTAAAACATTTTAGATATAAACTAAATTTTGCAATTGCCAATCAGAAATATTCATCTTGCAGTTTGCACTATTTCACTCTTTTCTGTTTTAAATACCAAAAGTTGAAATAGTCACAAAGAATGACAGAAGCTCTGATTATTTGTCTTTGAAACCACTCTGATATTTATGTTAAATCTACTGCTTAAAGACAGGCATTTGTGGTACCACAGGGGTTGGAAACACAAACTGGGGTCCCTAAAGTGAGATGGAACAACCCTGAAAGTTACATTTGGAATGAGCTTGCATGTGTCTGTGTGTTGAAAACCCAGCATATAACTGGGAAGTTTTGTAATTAATATACATGTAGAACACAACATTTACTAAAGAACAAGTAATAAAATGTGCTAAGTGACGTTCATGCATCTTATTAAAATTCAGGAACCTCAACAATTGTTTAGCATTTAGGCAAAGACTTTCTCAGGGAGGAGTATTTTGTCGCTGACTTTGGACATTTGTAGGAATGTGGTGATAATGAATAGCAGACAGCATTTAGTTAGTTTCATTAGGCTCCCACTGCCCTACCCTTGGGTGACTGCTGCTTTTAGTAATTCTGCTAAGTCTTGAGGGGCAGGGGTGGGAAACTGAATGTCAGACCCTAGATCTCTCTTTTTCTAACTGTCCTCCAAAGAAAGTTCTATGGTTTAATCCATCGCGGATGATGTTCTCAGTCCTCATATTGGGAAGCTAGTGGTTTAAACATAAACCACTTTTATTTGCTGTCTTTTGTCAGGGGGAGAGGTGATTAGACTCTGCATAGAAAAAAGTCTAAGGGAATCTACATCAAATATTACTTTCTTTTTTTCTTTTTGAGGAGATCATGAGAAACATTATATTTTTTCTATATTGCTTACTTCTCTAATGTCATGTTTTTATACAAAAATATATTATCCTTAAAATCAGAAAAAACTAGATATCAATATATATGCATACATAGATTCATATTTTATATGTAGTATGTTTTCTAAAACTCACTTCCTTACAAGATCTGGCCTTGTCTTCATACCCCTCCCAAACTTTCAGCTTTCATTAGCCTCTTCCATGCCATGTATATTTTCCCCTTCAAGCCTTTGTTCCTATTATTCCATCTGCCTGGAATGCCCTCCCACGAACTCTTCATTATTCCAAATTCTACTATAGCTACCTAATCTTCAAGGACAACCCAGATTAAACTCAAGGGTTTCCTTGAAACACTTCCCCAAGTTCTCACTCTATTCAAACTTCTTTCCTCAACTTTTATAATGCCTTAAAACTTCAGTATGTATGAGAATCCACTGGAGAGATTGTCAACCTCCTATTTTCCTGCCCCCAGAGATTGTTTCATTGGAACTGCAGTAGGTCCAGAAGCCTGCATTTCTGATGATGCTTCCAAGTATGTTGATGCTACAGGTTGTGGACCACATTTGTAGAGACATTGGACTAGAACCCAACAATTCAGGATTCACTGTACCTGTTGTCTCATTTACTTATAAAACATGTATCTTTTGTTATAGATTGCCAGTTATCGGTGTTAAGTAGACACCCTGTTTTATACTCTTAACTGTGTCCTTTGCAGTTTGAGAGTCGAGAGATGCTCATAGGATACATGTTAACTGAGTTTGGAGGTTTGCAGATTTTCTCAGTAAGGCACCCCACTCCAGTACTCTCGCCTGGAAAATCCCATGGGTGGAGGAGCCTGGTGGGCTGCAGTCCATGGGGTCGCAAAGAGTTGGACGTGACTGAACGACTTCACTTTCACTTTTCACTTTCATGCATTGGAGAAGGAAATGGCAATCCACTCCAGTGTTCTTGCCTGGAGAATCCCAGGGACGGGGGAGCCTGGTGGGCTGCCGTCTCTGGGGTCGCACAGAGTCGGACACGACTGAAGCGACTCAGCAGCAGCAGCAGCAGAGATTATGCAACAGTCTGCAGCCATCTACTGCACTATCACCAAGTCCAGAAAACTTCCTAGTCCTGGTTCTGGACTTGAATGCATCTGGAATCCTTGCGGTGACCACATGAATTTACAGTTACAGGATAAGGGATAAAGGACATGCCGGCCTCTGCAGACAGTTTCTTTATGGAACCTCAGATTCTCTGAAAACATAACTTTATCATAAGACTTTCTTTCTTTAATTTCCAAACTGTTCCTAAATTAGTGCAAGCTCAAGGCTGGCTGATGCAACCTGATTATAATAGAGCAGTCTGAATTTAGTTGGCCACAACTGTGAAATTCAAGTGTACAGTTGACTTAGTTTTTAAAAGAAGTGACTATGTGCGATTGGTGAGCCCACTGTCTGAATGCCTGATACCACTCAGTGCAAGTCAGGGGACACTCAGCTTGCCCCATATAGGCCAGCCTTGATGGCCATCTCCCCAGAACACTCCAAGCAACAGAACACACACCCAAATCTGTGTCTTACTTTGCATCTGCCAAGGTCCACCCTTCTTTCTCCAACCAGTAGAGAAAGTCCTCAGTTTTCATGGGGGCCAAAACCAACTGGAACAATCAAGCCGGGCCATCTCCATGCCGATATGCCTGCAGTGCTGACAGTCTGTAATCCTTGACTCCCCTCTTTGGCTATACACCCATTCTCTTTCCCACTGGGTCATGACAAGACAGGAGGCATCATTGAAGCTTGTGGTGCTTCTTTGAGCCTTGTGAATCTATGTTACTGCATATGGGTCCACTTATTAGGGGAATAAGAATGTGCTTTTAGTTCTACCTCTGAAACTAGAAAATTAGTCTTTAATCTCACAGGAAACGACAGGCTTGTACTCTGATAAGGGAAAATATAGGGTATAGGTAATCCCCAAATGTAGTAGTCATGGAAACCTCTCATGGAACAAACTTTGGTTGAAAAATTGAAAATAGGCAAGTACTTAGGTCATAGATATTGTTCTGAGCCCAGAGGATATAGTGATGTACAAAACCAGATGTAGTTGTTGCTTATAGAGATTATAACTATTCTCATGACATTACAGTCTCTTGAGGAGGTAATTATAAATATACAAATCATTCCAATAAATCTAAAATGCAGTGGGCTTCCCTAGTGGCTCAGTGGTAAAGAATCTGTCTGCAATGTAGGAGACTCAGGAGACACAGGTTTGATACCTGGGTCAGGCAGATCCCCTGGAGGAGGGGGATAGTCTTGTCTGAGAAATCCCATGGACAGAGGAGCCTGGCAGGCTAAGGTCCATGGGGTTGCAAAGAGTCAGACACGACTGAAGCAACTGAGCATGCACACATGCCATGGAGGCATATATAGTTTATAAATGCGTGAAATAAAAGTGATTGACCCCGAAGGGCAGTCAGGGAAGACTTTCCTGAAGATCTGACTACTGATCTGAGAGCTGAAGGATGAGTGGATGGTACTAGGCAAAAGGAATACTAGGCAGAAAGATGTGCAAAGGCTCTGTGGCAGGAATGAGCAGGATAGATCAAAAAGCTGGAGAAAGCACGATATAAGACATTACTAGACAGGAAGAAAAGGCCAGACCATGTTGAGTCTTGTAGATTATATAAAAAATTCTCATGAATAACAGGAGGCCACTGAGATGTTTAATTACATTTCTGTTTTGAAAGAGTTGCTCTGGTTGTTGTAGGGAGAATGAGTTGGGAGGCAAACAGTGCTGCTGGAAGACTAGCTAGGGGAGGATTGCTGTCACCCAGGGTCCAACCCAGGGTTGGACTGGGGGATGTGAGAAATGGACAGCTCAGGTCACTTCCCAGCTAAAACTATAAGTAATGCACAAGAGTTCCCTTGTGAGATACAAGCCTCCAGGAAAGCTGAGTGTTTGAGGCCTTTGTTAAAGCTGGCTGATTATAACACGGCAGTTTGAATCCAAGTGGCCATCCTAAGTTTGAAACGTAAGTACACCACAGACTTAAAAGGAAAAATGGGACAGTGATTTTTCTGGAGAAGTAGACCCCTGGAAGATGAGAAGCAGCAGCAAGCTAAAGGAGAAATTGCCCAGGGTGTCATCCTGCTTTATTCCTACCGAGTGAGGCTGTTTCCAATGACACATTCCCCAAAACCCAAAGGGCCAAGGACCAGTAAGAGGAAGTGGGGCAAGTCACCTTGCCATAAAGAAGAAAGGGACAATGATGTTTCCTCATTTTGAAATCTAGAATCCTGAGCAGTAGGGGTCCACACCAAGTTTTTGTGAAGGTCATTTTGCAGTACGGTAACTTCTGGCTTTACTGTCAGCGTCTCTAAAGACAGTCCCCAGAAATAAAGGGTCAAAGAAGGGGCTTTTTTAGAACCATTAGCGGGCCCCCTCCCCCACAGCCCCATTAGTGGGCCTTATTAAACCAACTCAGACAAAGAGCAAAGATGCCCTAGTTAATGGAGAGTCTCTGATAATTACTCTGCTCAGCCGCTTCTTTTAGGGTCTGAATGGCCTTTAAATAATGTTTCTCTTGCTGTGGTCGCAGACAATGACCTAGCAATCTGCTTTAGCGGTGCCAATCCCGTTAGCTAAAGAATAGCAAACTCTGTGTGTGTCTGTGTGCCAATGAATGAGTGTGTATGTGTGAATGTGTGTGTGTGTTGAGGAGCTCAGTTTATGAGAGAAATTAGATTTAAATGTTGCTTTCTTCTTCTTTCCTCCCTTCCTTAATAAACCTATCCCTCCCAAGAATCAAAGGTATCATTGTGTTTACTGGGTCATCCACTGGACAGAAATCTATTCCTGAAAGTGACAAGGGATCTTCTCAAATGCTTGTAGAAGATGCCCCTCATTCTTATTTACTGAGCACTTCTCTGCAGCATATGATTTTCGACTTATCTCTGCCCTCAAAAACCTTCAAGTCCCAAACCACAATCATGCCAAGAATATAGTCACTGCAATACGTGTCTACTGTTCAAAGCTGAAAAGCTTAAAAATGTGGAAGAAAATAGGGTAGGAGACAAGGCTAACAGGAGGAAATATCAAGATCCTTGAAATGTTTTGCTCTGTGGCCCTCTCTCCTGATGCATGCAATTCTTTTCTTCCAATAATTAGACTACGTTGACGATCTAAGAAAGAATTGGAAAATTTTATTTGAGCCATACTTGGAAGAAACGCAAGCTGGAATCAAGATTGCTAGGAGAAATCTCAATAACCTCAGGTACGCAGATGACACCACCCTTATGGCAGAAAGTGAAGAGGAACTAAAAAGTCTCTTGATGAAGGTAAAACAGGAGAGTGAAAAAGTTGGCTTAAACCTCAACATTCACAAAATGAAAATCATGGCATCTGGTCCCATCATTTCAAGGGAAATAGATGGAGAAACAGTGGAAACAGTGTGAGACTTTATTTTTTGGGGGCTCCAAAATCACTGCAGATGGTGATTGCAGCCATGAAATTAAAAGACACTTACTCCTTGGAAGAAAAGTTATGACCAACCTAGATAGCATATTCAAAAGCAGAGACATTACTTTGCCAACTAAGGTCTGTCTAGTCAAGGCTATGGTTTTTCCTGTGGTCATGTATGGATGGAGAGTTGGACTGTGAAGAAGGCTGAGCGCCGAAGAATTGATGCTTTTGAAGTGTGGTGTTGGAGAAGACTCTTGAGAGTCCCTTGGACTGCAAGGAGATCCAACCAGTCCATTCTGAAGGAGATCAACCCTGGGATTTCTTTGGAAGGAATGATGCTAAAGCTGAAGCTCCAGTACTTTGGCAACCTCATGTGAAGAGTTGACTCACTGGAAAAGACCCTGATGCTGGGAGGGATTGGAGGCAGGAGGAGAAGGGGACGACCGAGGATGAGATGGCTGGATGGCATCACTGACTCGATGGGCGTGAGTTTGAGTGAACTCCTGGAGTTGGTGATGGACAGGGAGGCCTGGCGTGCTGCAATTCATGGGGTCGCAAAGAGTTGGACACGACTGAGCGACTGAACTGAACTGAGCTGAGGATTATAAGCTGGGAAGAGAATCTCAGAAAGCTCTGAGAACTGTTCCACCCAGTAGAAGGCACCGTTATATAAATTTCCTTGAGACAGAGGGCTGTACATGAAATGATGTGACATTGACAGTTTACATGATGCAAGTGTAAGCATCATTGTGGTGGTTCACATGACCCCTTGCAAGAGCAGGGAGGACTGTTATCTTAAAGGAGTTGTCAATGCCGCCAGAGAAGGTTGCTCTTTAGAGGTGAGCAGGTATTCCTGCCAGTGGGGGAGGTTTGGTCGATGTATTGCAAATATGCAATACACAGTTGGAGAGAGGGGAAGCCAGAGGTTAGAGAAGAATTTTTTATGTTTAAATTTTTCTCATCTCACCATAAAATACGAATTTTATTCTACAACTGTGTAGTTATATTTAAAAACAAATTATATCATGGGCAGAGACTGAGGAAAAGGGCAAACTTACTTTATCTGGGGCTTCCCAGGTGGCGCTAGTGGTAAAGAATCTGCCTGCCAATGCAGGAGACACAGCAGATGCAGGTTTGATCCCTAGGTTGGGGATTGCTGCTGCTGCTAAGTCTCTTCAGTCGGGTCCGACTCTGTGCAACCCTAAGACAGCAGCCCTCCAGGCTCCCCCGTCTGTGGGATTCTCCAGGCAAGAATACTGGAGTGGGTTGCCATTTCCTTCCCCAATGCATGAAAGTGAAGTCGCTCCGTCATGTCCAACTCCTTGCGACCCCATGGACTGCAGCCTACCAGGCTCCTCCGTCCATGGGATTTTCCAGGCGAGAGTACTGGAGTGGGGTGCCATTGCCTTCTCCGAGGTTGGGGATTGGCAAGGGTCAAATGCTCAAAAATGAAAGGGTGAATAAGTTCAATTAGGAGCAACTTTGTCGTGAAAACGTGTAAAACAACATTCAGATGCACTGAAATGAGTCAGCTCTGGCTAGAACCTGCTCTTGCCCACCTTGGTCTGGAGGATTTTCTCAGAGGTTCCAGAGAGGTCTAATTCAACAGTTTTGAAACAGAGTGTGAAAACCAGTCAGCAAAACAATCTGAGATGACTCCAGTTACTCAAATACGTGGGAGTGAGTTATGTACAGCTCAGTGAGTCTCACAAAGCATCCTCAACACACACACACATGTACACACACCACTTGACAACTTCTGGAGAGAGCAATTACACTCCAGCCAACAGGATAAAAGCTGTTTTCTAATTCTGGATTCCAGAAAGACACCATAGGCGAGGGGAAATTCTCCTCAGTAAAAGTTAAGAAGATGTTCTTACTTCTCATTACTTACCATCCCATTCTCATTCCCTTTAACATCTATCTTTCATTTCAGTGACTGTGAACAGCTTACATATAAGTTTCCTTCTCTATAATTTAATTTCTGATGTTATTTACTTTCAAAAGCACAAACTTTCAAACAGATATCTACCTGAGAGATTTTGGTTTCTTGTACACGTACTTTTAACAATCTACCTGTTGAGTAACAACTTTCATTTGCATAATAATTAGTTAAAATATGTGAAATAAGGAGATGGACAGGGAGGCCTGGTGTGCTGCGATTCACAGGCTCGCAAAGAGTCGGACACGACTGAGCGACAGAACTGAACTGAACTGAGCTGAACTCAGGAACTGAAGCAAGTGCTTTGGGCCTTGGGACTCTTTTGTATCAGTGATTCCCATTCTAGTGAAAAGGACTGAATAGTGTGAAAGTTCATTTGGGTGTGTGAGGAAGGATGGTGAACTTTTAGAAGATAAAAAAGAAAAGGGGGGATCCCTCTCTTAGGGGCAGGCTTGAAGTTTGGGTTGGATTTTTTAAAAGCACCTTGAATTGAATTCTGGAACTCAATACTCTTTTACACTCAGTCATGTCCGACTCTTTGCTACCCCATGGATTGCAGCACGCCAGGCCTCCCTGTCCATCACCAACTCCCAGTGGAGCTTGCTCAAACTCATGTCCATTGAGTCAGTGATGCCATCCAACCATCTCATTCTCTGTCGTCCCCTTCTCCTCCAGCCCCCAGTCCCTCTCAGCATCAGGGTCTTTTCCAATGAATCAGTTCTTCACATTGGGTGGCCAAAGTATTGGAGCTTCAGCTTCACCACCAGTCCTTCCAATGAAGATTCAGAACTGATTTTCACTAGGATTGACTGATTTGATCGCCTTGCTGTCCAAAGGACTCTCAAGAGTCTTCTCCTACACCACAGTTCAAAAGCATCAATTCTTTGGCACTCAGCCTTCCTCACAGTCCAACTCTCACATCCATACATGACCAAGGGAAAAACCATAGCCTTGATTAGATGGACCTTTGTTGGCAAAGTAATGTCTCTGCTTTTGAATATGTTATCTAGGTTGGTCATAATCCTCCTTCTAAAGAGTAAGTGTCTTTTAATTTCATGGCTGCAATCACCATCTGCAGTGATTTTGGAACCCCCCAAAAATAAAGTCTGACACTGTTTCTACTGTTTCCCCATCTATTTCCCTTGAAGTGATGGGACCAGATGCCATGATTCGTTTTGTGAACGTTGAGCTTTAAGCCAACTTTTTCACTCTCCTTTTTCACTTTCATCAAGAGGCTTTTTAGTTCCTCTTCACTTTCTGCCATAAGCATGGTGTCATCTGCATATCTGAGGTTACTGATATTTTTCTGGCAATCTTGATTCTAGCTTGTGTTCCTTCCAGGCCAGCATTTCTCATGATGTACTCTGCACATAAGTTAAATAAGCAGGGTGACAATATACAGCCTTGACATACTCTTTTTCCCATTTGGAACCAGTCTGTTGTTCCATGTCCAGTTCTAACTGTTGCTTCCTGATCTGCATATAGGTTTCTCAAGATGCAGGTCAGGTGGTCTAGTATTCCCATCTCTTGAAGAATTTTCCACAGTTTCTTGTGATCCACCCAGTCAAAGGCTTTGGCATAGACAATAAAGCAGAAATAAATGTTTTTCTGGAAATCTCTTGCTTTTTTGATGATGCAGCAGATGTTGGCAATTTGATCTCTGGTTCCTCTGCCTTTTCTAAAACCAGCTTGAACATCTGGAAGTTCACGGTTCACGTATTTCTGAAGCCTGGCTTGGAGAATTTTGAGCATTACTTTACTAGCCTGTGAGATGAGTGTAATTGTGTGTAGTGTGAGCATTTTTTGGCATTGTTTTTCTTTAGGATTGGAATGAAAACTGACCTTTTCCAGTCCTGTTACTTTATGGTAATCCCATAAGGACTAAAGATGGAATATTGAGTAAAAAGGGTTGATCCTCAGTAGAACTACCAAGGATTACTCTTAGATCTGCTGACCTGCTTTAGGTCCTTCGCTGGCTGCATCTCTTTCTGGTCAAGGAGGTGACTACCTGGAACCCCCTCCTTCTAGACCAGGTCCCTGGGGTATCAGAATTCCCTGTACCAAAGCCAAGAGTCTATCTCCAGCACTGCATGGGCTGTTCCCCGGGGCTTGCCTTCCTGGGGGCTGATCCAGCTGCCAGTATGTCCTCAAAAGCTTGAGGATTGACTGTGGCTGGTGAATCAATAAATGAAGTTAGGGATGGCAGCTGAGGTGTCTATATGCCCATGTTTGGGGCTTTGTGGTATAGGACACGGTCTGGGCTGGGAAACTGAAGGCATCCATTTGTTTTCTTGCCCTGGCTCTTGTAAATATCAGGGTCTACCTGCTAGCTCCCCAGTTCCAGTGAAATGAAGTTTGCATACATGTAACGTGTGTGTGTGTGTGTAAATGTTTTTACACTACTCTGCAGTATGATATCTTCATGTTTATCTCCATGCAATAACAGCTTACTTACTAGGGACCTTATACTGCCAAATAGTAATACAAATTTTACTGTGAATTAACTTATTGCAACAACACTTTGAGGTAGATAATATTATTACTATTATTACGTTATTATTATCATCACTATCCCCGTTTTACTTACAGGGAAACTGAACCACAAAGAAACAAAATAATTTGTGCAAGGCCTGAACATGAGTAAGTGTTAGGGACAGGATTCTAATTGCAAGACAAGGTAGCTGCTCATCAGTTTCCTCTGCTTTTCTACCACAACTCTACTCATCCTTCAAGGTAGGCTCAAACCATTGTTTTTCTGTGGAGGCCTGTCTGAGTGGCTCCATCTGCCTCTGAACTTCTGGAATTTCTTTGGCCTTTATCACTCTCTGGGTGTTTATCATTTGGGACCACTGGACATCTTTCCATCTAGAGGTGAAAGGTGACTAGACTCTTGACTGACAGCTAGTTGAGTAGGAGGTGACTTAGTTTCTCAGAACAAGTATGGTGGACTCTGGGATGGGTGGCCCAGACTCCCTGTCAGAAAAGGACTCATTGCCCCAGCTGCTGGGAGTGGTGGCAGTAGACTGCCTTCAGTGGCCAACACTTCAGGGACTGTATCAGCTGTAGAGGGCTGCCTTGCCTAAGGCCACGCTCCCAAGGCCATTGACCAGTGGATGTGGACAGGGAGAGGCCCGGTCTTCTTGGTCAGTGGTGAGCTGGAGCCAGCTTCTTCTGGCTCTTGAGGCCTGACTTTTGCACATCTCCAATTCCTTGTTCAGTGACACGACATTCATAAAATTAGGTATGGCCTGGTGTTTACACTATGGAAATCAGCCAACACCAACAAGTCAGGCCTTTTGTTTTCTCAGGGTTCAGTTTGCCAGCACACTACTTGTTCTTTGTCCAGTTCAGACTGTTCTGAAGCCTCTGACAGGCCACTCTGGCTCAGAGGTCTTCATGGGGTTGGTGAGGCTGCGGTGAGGCTGCACAACTCTACCTGTCCCCCTGCCCAGTTTGGCTCTTGTCCACTCCCATACACACACGCTGATCCCCTAGGTATACCCTGCATGCTGAATTCTCTCTGAGTCTGATTCCTGGGAATTTAACCTTTTATTTTTTCTCTTCATGAGTTGTTTTATTTGGGGCAAAATGATGACTATAGTCTGGGAGACAGCCTCTCAGATAGCTTTCAGGGTGTGTTGAAGGTCAGCAACTCCTGCCACTCTTTTTTAAAAAATATTTATTTATTTAGGTGTGCTGGATCTTAGTTATAGCACATGGGATGTTAGGTCTTCATTGCAGCATGAGAACTCTTAGTTGTGGCATGTTCAATCTAGTTCCCCAACCACGGATCAAACCTTGGTCTCCTGCATTGGGAACTTGGAGTCTTAGCCACTGGACCACCAGGGAAGTCCCCCCAGCAGTCTTAATGCTGTTAAAGTTTACCTAACCTTGCTGATTGTTTAGGTATTTAATTGGGAATGCTGGGTTTTTCCAGAAGCAAGTTGAGAGTATATCATAGAAAATAGTTCTGTCCCACAACAAAATTGAAAAAGTTTTCCTTTTACAAGTTTTTAACTTTCTGGACCATTCTATCAACAGGTAATTTGTTGTTCAGTCACTAAGCCATGTCTGACTCTTTGTGACCTCATGGATTGCAGCACACCAGGCTTCCCTGTCCTTCACTATCTCCTGGGAGTTTGCTCAGGTTCATGCTCATTGAGTCAAGTGATGCTATCTAACCATCTCATTTTCTGCTTCTCTCTTCTTCTTTTGCTTTCAATGTTTCCCAGCATCAGAGTCTTTTCTAATGAGTCAGTTTTTAGCAGCTCTTAATGGAGGGCCTAGTTAGTACTAACCACATATAAGTGACCTCAAGCCCATGAACCCCTGACCAAGAGGACAAAACATTCCTATATGTGCTTGTTGAATACTAAAAGGAACCACACTCATATTGCCCCAATATAGGAACTTTCTTGTAAGGTTCTATTACTCATTCTTGATCCTTTCTGTTTTAAAAAGACATAGTCTGTGGTAGTACTCTTGCCTGGAAAATCCCATGGATGGAAGAGCCTGGTAGGCTGCAGTCCATGGGATCGCTAAGAGTCGGACACGACTGAGCAACTTCACTTTCACTTTTCACTTTCATGCATTGGAGAAGGAAATGGCAACCCACTCCAGTGTTCTTGCCTGGAGAATCCCAGGGACGGGGGAGCCTGGTGGGCTGCCATCTTTGGGGTCACACAGAGTCAGACACGACTGAAGCGACATAGCAGCAGCAGCAGTCTGTAGTAGTAGGGTATGGAATCACTGAATATTTTGCATGGTTGAAGGCTTTTCACCTTTCTTTTACTGTTTACCTATTTGTAGAAGTGAAAGCAAAAAACCCCAAATCATATATGGTCTGACCATCAACTAATCAGAAAGAATCCTGCCTCTAATGCAAGAGTGGGATCAGGTATCAGTCCTTCAGGTATTGGATTTTAGGATGGGTAGAAAGGGAATTCTTTGGGAAGAGATTTGGGACAGTTAGGAAGCTTAGGAATAGAAGCTAGTTAGAAGAAATGGAGTAGCCATCCTAGTCCTCAAAAGAGTCCAAAATGCAGTACTTGGATGTAATCCCCAAAATGACAGAATGATCTCTGTTCGTTTCCAAGGCAAACCATTCAATATCACAGTAATCCAAGTCTATGCCACAACCAGTAACGCTGAAGAAGCTGAAGTTGAATGGTTCTATGAAGACCTACAAGACCTTTTAGAACTAACACCCAAAAAAGATGTCCTTTTCATTATACTGCTGCTGCTGCTGCTAAGTCGCTTCAGTTGTGTCTGACTCTGTGCAACCCCATAGACGGCGGCCCACCAGGCCCTGCCATCCCTGGGATTCTCCAGGCAAGAACACTGCAGTGGGTTGCCATTTCCTTCTCCTTTTCATTATAGGGGACTGAAATACAAATTAGGAAGTCAAGAAACACCTGGAGTAACAGGCAAATTTGGCCTTGGAGTACAGAATGAAGCAGGGCAAAGGCTAATAGAGTTTTGCCAAGAGAACACACTGGTCATAGCAAACGAACTCTTTCAACAACACAAGAGAAGACTCTACACATGGACATCACCTGATGCCAACACCAAAATAAGACTGATTATAGTCTTTGCAGCCAAAGATGGAGAAGCTTTATACAGTCATTAAACAAGACCAGGAGCTGACTGTGGCTCAGATCATGAACTCCTTATCGCCAAATTCAGACTTAAATTGAAGAAAGTAGGGAAAACCACTAGACCATTCAGGTATGACCTAAATCAAATCCCTTATGATTATACAATGGAAGTGAGAAATAGATTTAAGGGTCTAGATCTGATAGACAGAGTGCCTGATGAACTATGGACAGAGGTTCATGACATTGTACAGGAGACAAGGATCAACACCATCCCCAAGAAAAAGAAGTGCAAAAGGCAAAATGGCTGTCTGAGGAGGCCTTACAAATAGCTGTGAAAAGAAGAGAGGCGAAAAGCAAAGGAGAAAAGGAAAGATATAAGCATCTGAATGCAGAGTTCCAAAGAATAGCAAGGAGAGATAAGAAAGCCTTCCTCAGTGATCAGTGCAAAGAAATAGAGGCAAACAACAGAATGGGAAAGACTAGAGATCTCTTCAAGAAAATCAGAGATACCAAGGGAACATTTCATGCAAAGATAGGTTCAATAAAGGTCAGAAATTGTATGGCCCTAACAGAAGCAGAAGATATTAAGAAGAGGTGGCAAAAATATACAGAAGAACTGTACAAAAAAGACCTTAATGACCCAGGTAACTGTGATGCTGTGATCACTCACCTAGAGCCAGACATCCTGGAATGTGAAGTGGGCCTTAGGAAGCATCACTATGAACAAAGCTAGTGGAGGTGATGGAATTCCAGTTGAGCTATTTCAAACCTAAAAGATGATGCTGTGAAAGTGCTGCACTTAGTATGCCAGCAAATTTGAAAACTCAGCAGTGGGCATGGGACTGGAAACGGTCAGTTTTCATTCCAATCCCAAAGAAAAACAATGCCAAAGAATCCTCAAACTACCACACAATTACACTCATCTCACACATTAGTAAAGTAATGCTCAAAATCCTCCAAGCCAGGCTTCAACAATACGTGAACTATGAACTTCCAGATGTTCAAGCTGGTTTTAGAAAAGGCAGAGGAACCAGAGACCACATTGCCAACATCTGCTAGATCATCGAAAAAGCAAGAGAGTTCCAGAAAAACATCTATTTCTACTTTATTGTCTATGCCAAAGCCTTTGACTGGGTGGATCACAAGAAACTGTGGAAAATTCTTCAAGAGATGGGAATACTAGACCACCTGACCCGCCTCTTGAGAAACCTGTATAGAGGTCAGGAAGCAACAGTTAGAACTGGACATGGAACAATAGAATGGTTCCAAATGGGAAAAGGAGTATGTCAAGGCTGTATATTGTCACCCTGCTTATTTAACTTCTATGCAGAGTACATCATGAGAAATGCTGGGCTGGAAGAAGCACAAGCTGGAGTCAAGATTGCCGGGAGAAATATCAATAATCTCAATATGCAGATGATACCGCCCTTATGGCAGAAAGTGAAGAGGAACTAAAAAGCCTCTTGATGAAAGTGAAAGAGGAGAGTGAAAAAGTTGGCTACAAGCTCAACATTCACAAAACTAAGATCATGGCATCTGGTCCCATCACTTCATGGGAAATAGATGGGGAAACAGAAGAAACAGTGTCAGACTTTATTTTGGGGGGTTCCAAAATCACTGCAGATGGTGATTGCAGCCATGAAGTTAAAAGATGCTTACTCCTTATAAGGAAAGTTATGACCAACCTAGATAACATATTAAAAAGCAGAGACACTACTTTGTCAACAAAGGTCCATCTAGTCAAGGCTATCTTTTTTCCAGTCGTCAAGTATGGATGTGAGAATTGGACTATAAGGAAAGCTGAATGCCAAATAATTGATGGTTTTGAACTATGGTGTTGGGAAGACTCTTGAGAGTCCCTTGGACTGCAAGGAGATCCAACCAGTCCATCTTAAAGGAGATCAGTCCTGGGTGTTCACTGGAAGGACTGATGCTGAAGCTGAAACTCCAAAACTTTGGCCACCTGATGCAAAGAGGGTCATTTGAAAAGACCCTGATGCTGGGAAAGATTGGGTGCAGGAGAAGAAGGGGACGACAGAGGATGAGATGGTTGGATGGCATCACTGACTCAATGGACATGAGTTTGGGTGAACTCCGGGAGTTGGTGATGGACAGGGAGGCCTGGTGTGCTGCGGTTCATGGGGTTGCAAAGAGTCGGACACAACTGAGCAAATGAACTGAAGTGAACTGAAGTAGCATTTGTGGAAGTGTTTTAATATTTTAACAATGGAATGGCCTTGTGGGTGCCTCCCAGCTTCATTTGTACTTTCACGCAAGTCCATTTATGCCTTTAGGGCTCTACATCTCAAATGCTTTTAATTTACTTAATAAGACAAACAAATTATATTCTATTGCTCTCAGTGAATATCACAATCCTCTTTACTTGGGTATGCTTGTGTACATGGGGTGAGATATACTTGGCTTGCAAATTCTAGGCTATAAATAACACCAACATTTTTGATTCTGTTTAAAATATTTTTTGATGAGACTTTAGTTTTACTTCTTGGAAGATAGCATTGCTTTACTGAATCCTGGCTTGACCATTATGTTATAAAGGAAAGTTTAGAGGAAAAAACTTTAATGAAGGCATGCAGTAATAGAATCGCCTTACATGTCATTTGGTATTTTACTTTGTTATAATGTACATTTATGAAGATGATTTGTGTGTGTGCGTGCTAAGTCGCTTCTGTCGTGTCTGACTTTTTTTGACCCTACAGACCATAGCCTGCCAGGCTTCTCTCTCCATGGGATTCTTCAGACAAGAATATTGCAGTGGGTCCTCCAAAGGGTCTTCCTGACCCAGGGATCTAACCCCTGTTTCTTATGTCTCCTGCATTAGCAGGTGGGTTCTTTACCACTAGTGCACCTGAGAAGCCCCGTGAAGATCAGTAACTAGGTACCATAAGTGTTGTGGACAGAGGAGCCTGGTGGGCTACAGTCCATGGGGACAAAAAAGTTTGGACAAGACTTAGCAGCTAAAAAAAAAACACCCCAAAAACAAACCAAAAAAGTGCTGTGGAAAGTGCAAAGATGGAAAAAGCAAGTTCTTTGCCCTTCAGGGGATGCAGATGGAATATAATGGTGGAGCCTAAAGCAGGATAGTGGGAATTAATGAAAGAGTATCCAGGAGTGGTTAAAAAGAAAAGTGAATCCAGAGTGCAGAGTGGGAGAAAGAAGTATTGTGGAAGTCTGGAAGATGGAGTGCTTTCACTTGTAAATGACGATGCTTTCAGTTGAAAATGACAGAAACCAACACAAACTACCTTGAGTAAACAGGGATTTCATTGGTAGCATACTGTGGCGTCTAAAAGGTATAACAGGTGGCCCTTTGGATTCGGGGTAATAATGATGTAGGCTCATCGACTATAACAAATGTATCCCCGAGTGCGGGATCTTGATAGTGGGATTGGGGTTGTGTGTATGTCAGGCGCAGCCGGTATCTGGGAACTGTACTTTCTGCTCAGTTTTCTGCAAACCCAAAACTGCTCTGCAAAATAAAGAAAAAGCATGCTATAGCTGCAATGTTTGGGATCATCCTCTTGTTTTGGAGCTGAGGGTCTGTATCAGTGATAATGAGCAAATCTAGTCATTCTGTAAATGCAGCTTTTTAATACATTTTAGGTACCAGATAGTCTGCTTAATGCACAGTGGAAAAAAACAACCAAGCATCAGCCCAGTGATCACCTACTCTGGAAGCACTCTGAGGCACTTGTAAAATCACAGAATTCAGGACTTTATTGTAGACGTTCAGAATAAAAATCTATGGGCGTACGCTCAGGCCACTCAATTCAGCTGTTTTCTTGCTCTCTGTACATTCCCCTGCTCACCTACACCCTACTCACACGACTGGCCTTCCTATGTACTTGCCCCAGGCCTCGACTGGTATTGTTCCTATCGAACGGGCAGTGAGGGGCATGCCCCTCTACTGGTTTCCCTGCTAAGTCATGGGCCTATCTGATGTCAATTGTCAATTCCCCCTGTAACTAGCAACCACTCCAGGAGTGAAGACTGCTACCAGTCCACTGCACACCATGGGGTATCACTTCAGACTCTTGCTTCAGACATATAAGATCCTCCACCCATTAAACCATAGATATCTCTGTTGCTAACTCCAAGCTCTTTCTTTGGTCTTAAAACTGGGGAAGTACAGGCCTTGTAGGCATGTGGGGTGCAGCCCAGCAGTGGGTGTGTGACCCAGGAATTTCCAGTTTTAACAAGCATCTAAGAGCCTTGACACTCAAAATGTGGCATCACCTGAGAGTTCACTAGAGGTGCTAAGGCCCCACTACAGACTCTTGAATCATGATCTGCATTTTAACAGGATCCCCACACATTAAAGTTTGAGAAACCCTGTTATAGAAGATTCTGTTTCATGCTGAAGTTTGGGAATCAATGGCCTGGGAAGACTAATGAGTAGGTAGATAAATGCATTTATAGAAGAACATGTGAGTTCCTCTGGGCATGCTTAAAAGGATCATGTTCCTCAGTTAGAGACTTCTAGCAGAGGTGTGATGACACTTGCTTCTTAAAGAGCAAGGAGAAGTTGGCCAAGCTAAAGGGGTGGGGCAAAGGTGACAACTCGGGGCAAAGCTGACAACTCTTATCAAAGGGAACCAACTATCAAAAGTCCTGAGGCAAAAGAGAACACTGCATGTTTAGGCAACAACAGGTATCTCAAATTGCAGTGTAAGCCTTCTGACAAACTGATTTAAACTCTAAACATCAAAAGAGATAATTTTTTTAAAATTTCAGTGGGGAAAGATTTTTATTCATTGTCCAGAGAGTGGGGGAATCATATTTTTCAAACCTTATCTTGCTACTTTCTCTGGCCTCCTTCAACAATTTTTTTTTGTGTGTGTCCATTTCTTTGTTCTTTCATTCAAACATGTATACCTTGCCAGTGTGAAGTCAAACTGTTAATTGCTCAGTCAGGTCCAACTCTTCGTGACTCCATAGACTGTAGCTTGCCAGGCTCTTCTGTCTATGGAATTCTTCAGGCAAGAATCCTGGAGTGGGTTGCCATTTTCTTCTCCAGGATATCTTTCCAACCCAGGTATCAAACCTGGGTCTCCTACATTACAGGCAGATTCTTTATATTCTGAGCCACCAGGGGAGCCCCTAATCAGTAGGCACACAAGCCACTGTGCTTTGTACCTGTAATGTGGTGGTGAGTGAAACTGAAATAGTTCCTGCCCTCAGGGAGTTTGGTCTTCCTTTGTGGTTCAGGTGGTAAAGAATCCGCCTGCGGGAGATGTGGGTTCGATCCCTGGGTTGGGAAGATCCCCTGGAGAAGGGAAAGGCTACCCACTCCAGTATTCTGGCCTGGAGAATTCCATGAACTGTATAGTCCATTGGATTGCAAACAGTTGGAACAAGACTGTGTAACTTTCACTCACTCACTCACGGAATTTACAGGTGAGGCTGGAGTGGGGGTAGAGATGCTAACCAAACAGGTAAGGGTTTTTTTTTTTTTTTTTTTTTTTTACCACCCTTATGGCAGAAAGTGAAGAGGAGCTAAAAAGCCTCTTGATGAAAGTGAAAGAGGAGAGGGAAAAAGTTGGCTCAAAGCTCAACATTCAGAAAACGAAGATTATGGCATCTGATCCCATCACTTCATGGGAAATAGATGGGGAAACAGTAGAAACAGTGTCAGACTTTACTTTTTTGGGCTCCAAAATCACTGCAGATGGTGATTGCAGCCATGAAATTAAAAGATGCTTACTCCTTGGAAGAAAAGTTATGACCAACCTAGATAGTATATTCAAAAGCAGAGACATTACTTTGCCAACTAAGGTCTGTCTAGTCAAGGCTATGGTTTTTCCTGTGGTCATGTATGGATGTGAGAGTTGGACTGTGAAGAAGGCTGAGTGCCAAAGAATTGATGCTTTTGAACTGTGGTGTTGGAGAAGACTCTTGAGAGTCCCTTGGACTGCAAGGAGATCCAACCAGTCCATTCTGAAGGAGATCAACCCTGGGATTTCTTTGGAAGGAATGATGCTAAAGCTGAAGCTCCAGCACTTTGGCCACCTCATGCGAAGAGTTGACTCATTGGAAAAGACCCTGATGCTGGGAGGGATTGGGGGCAGGAGGAGAAGGGGACGGCCAAGGATGAGGTGGCTGGATGGCATCATGGACTCAATGGACGTGAGTCTGAGTGAACTCCGGGAGTTGGTGATGGACAGGGAGGCCTGGGGTGCTGCAATTCATGGGGTCGCAAAGAGTCGGACACGACTGAGCGACTGAACTCAACTCAATATGTAATTATAAATTGAGAAAATGGCTAAGTGCACTATGATGGAGAATAAAGCAGGAAACTTCAAGGACAGTCTTCCAGTCAGACCAGCCTACCATCTTGTAAACTGGTCGAAGTCACTGGGGGTGGGCTGGGGAGAACTCAGGTCGCCTGCCAGTGTGCATGTACACACACACACACACACACACAGACACGCTCCTTCTGTTTTGATTGTGAATCTGAATGGGGGTTGAAGACCTCTCAAAAGCATCCTCTTTCAACCTGCAGGCTACAACATGAAAGGGCAATGAAAATTGACTTTCATCGCAGCTCCAAACCGGAAATGCGAAGCAACCTCTAGGTTCTAATAGTCCTATTTTCAGAAATAAGTTATTTCTCAAATTCTCTTAACCAAGGGAGCTGCTAAAAACTAGTCCCAGGTTTGTTCCAAATAAAAATTTCGAATTGCAAACATCCATTTGGGCGTTGAGAAGAGCAGAGAGGAGGCTGAGGCACACAGCACTGTTTTCAAGAAGTGTGTGATGAAGACTGTGAGGAAACAAAGAGGTAAGAAGGCCAGGAGGGTGCGGTTGGGCCATGCCTGGCGCTGGGTCCCTAGGGCAGGGAAGACGAGTCCTTGCGTCCTGGAACCTTGTGTGTCGGAGTCTCGCTTCCCGGGCTGCTGGGAGGAAGCATTTAAGTGAGGGACCGCAAGAAGCGCCTGTAAACAGAGAGCCGGGCCGGAGTGGTGCTGGCCAAATGGGCTGTCACCGTGACGAGGGCGGGCTGCCGACACCTAGCCCCAGCCTGGAGTAGGTTGCAGGCCCTGCAGGTGAAGGGAGAGAAGCAGTCGGTGGCCAGGTGAGCATCTGTCTGCTTTTTTGCCGCCTGGCTGGCCACTGGGGGAAGGGTGTGGGGATGACAGCATTGTAAATATCCGAGAAGCTCCCTAGGGTAGCGGTGATTTTGCTATTTCTTCCATCCTCTGGAATGAGAATTGCACAGTAATGCAGTGGATAATAGTTGAGAGGAGATTATATATTGCATTGTCTATTTATTTTTATGAATCAGGTATATAAGTAGAAAGCATTTGAAATAGCTGATCCTGTTCTGTGCGTTTTTTTTTTTTTTTTTTTTTTTAAGTCCTCCTCTCCTGGGTCCTAGAAACGAGGCCTCAGCAGAGCTCTTAATTCGCATCTAACTAGGGCTCCCAGATTACAACGATTGTTCCTTCTGTTGACCTTGCTCATTTTTAATATATAGTAAATGCCACTGTGTGACTGATGACAAGCATGATTTGGTCCTCTATAAAAGGATTACTAAGCTCAAAGATTGAGATCCGGAAATTTTAGACCCACTCCTCAAATAAAGTAAGTTACTACTGAGATATACAAATGCATGACAAAGAAAGACTGATCTAGATTTATAGCTTGCAAAGCAAAACAGATTTGAATTTACCAGGTTAAACTGAGATTGAGTTATCCTGTTGTAAACTTACTTGGAAGTTTTCCTTCTTCTTGGAAAAGAGAAATATCTAGGCTTTTTTTCCTGCAATATATAAATTTCAATTGTCATAGTCAATTGCAATTTGTATTCATTCATAAGATACTTTGGCACACCTTAAGATACAAGGCAATTTTTGTTTCATTAACTTCAAAAAAATGCTTTAATCAAAACTGGGCTGAAAGATCAGTAGGCATGCAGTCCTTCTGAGTCATATAGTCTAACTTTTAGTTACTAGAAGAATATTAGAGTAAATTGCACGTAGAAGATGTTTTAAAGTCATCCACATCAAGGAAATAATATTAATGACTGATGAGTTTGCCTTTACAGTGAGTATTTTCACAATGTAATGGTTCATAGCAAGAACTATAAAGCCATTCTGGGTTTGAATTCCTGCTTGGTCACTTCCTATTGTGTAACCTTGAGCAGTTTATTTGTTGTGTTTCTTAACCTTTGGTATGGGAATGACAGTACTGATCTCACAGGGTTATTATGAGGATTAAATGAGTTAATATTTTTAAAGTTCTTAGAACAGCACATGTAGGAATTGCAGTATACATGTTTGTTAATAAATACATAAGGATATAGCAATGTTAAAGGTAAATGGTGATGGCCAGGAGCTGGGGGAGGGTTGAAATGGACAGTTATTAAATGGGTATAATTTCAGTTTTGCAAAATGAAGAGTTCTAGAGATTAGTTGCACAATAAGGTAAATGTACTTAACAGTAAGGAACTGTACCCTTAAAAATAGTTAGGATAGTAACTTTCATATTGTAACTTTTCTCACAATTAAATCTTTTAAAAACAGCAGTGTTAGCAAAGTTATATACAGTCATTCCTCCATACACAAGGGGACTTAGTTCCAAGACCTCTCAGATACCAAAATTCAAGAATTCTCAAGACCTTTATATAAAATGGTGTAGTGCCTTGTACTTAACCTACACACATCCTCTGGTGTAATTAAAATCATTTTTAGATTACTTATGAAAGTGTTAGTTGCTCAGTTGTGTCTACTCTGTGATCCCATGGACTGTAGCCTGCCAGACTCCTCAGTACTATAAGATTACTCATAGTACCTAATGTAATGTATATTCTATGTAAATAGCTGTAATTTCAATGAAATCACTATGTAAATAGTTGCCTTTTTTTTTTTAAGTTGCTAAGTCATATATTACTCTTTGCTACCCCATAGGCTGTAACCCACCAGGCTCCTCTGTCCATGGGATTTCTCAGGCAAGAATACTGGAGTGGGTTGCCATTGCCTCCTCCAGGGGCTCTTCCTGACCCAGGGTCAAACTTGTGTCTCCTGTATTAGCCAGCAGATTTTTTTTTTACTACTGAGCCATTAGGGAATCTGCAGATAGTTGCCTGGTGCTCAGAAATTTCAAGTTTTGCTTCTGGAACTTTCTGGAGTTTTCCCCCCAGATATTTTCAATCTGTGATTGGTTGAATTTGTGGATGTGGAAGCCAAGGGTATGGAGGACCCACTGTCTTCAGAATCTTTATTAGCACTTAGCAGGCCCTGTCCACAGCTGTCTTTGCTATTGTGAAAATGCACCTTCTGGCAGTCATCAGTAAGATTCACGTATTTGGTAAATTCATGCAATTAAGACATCACAAAGAGAACAAACAAATGATTAGAGGCAACACCTAAGATGCTGTGGCCCACACAATTCTGAAAATGCCCCTTCCCCGGGATTGCATGCCCTAATCCCTGGAACCTGTTGCAATGATGAAGTGTCACTTCCTTGATCATATTATGTTACATGGCACAGTTGAATATAAAATAGGAGAATGAGCTGGTGGGCCAAATCTAATCAAAGTGAAGTGAAGTCGCTCAGTCATGTCTGACTGTTTGCAACCCTGTGGACTGTAGCCTACTAGGCGTCTCTGTCCATGGGATTTCCCAGGCAAGAATACTGGAGTGGGTTGCCATTTCCTTCTCCGGGGGATCTTCCCGACCCAGGGATGGAACCCAGATCTTCCGCATTATAGGCAGACGCTTGACCGTCTGAGCCACCAGGAAAGTCAAATCTAATCAAAGGGGCCTGTAAAAGAGGAGAGATTTCTCCGGCTAGGGAAATCCGAGCGATCTGAAGCCTGAGAGGGACTCAACATGTTGTTGCTATATTGAAGATGGAGGGAATGCTTGAGAAGGAGTGGGGGCGGCCTTGAGAAAGTCAGTTCAGTTCAGTTCAGTCGCTCAGTCATGTCCGACTCTTTGCGACCCCATGAATCGCAGCACGCCAGGCCTCCCTGCCCATCCCTGACTCCCAGAGTTCACTCAGACTCACGTCCATAGAGTCATTGATGCATCCAGCCGTCTCACTCTGTCATCCCCTTCTCCTCCTGCCCCCAATCCTTCCCAGCATCAGAGTCTTTTCCAATAAGTACACTCTTTAGATGAAGTTGCCAAAGTACTGGAGTTTCAGCTTTAGCATCATTCCTTCCAAAGAACACCCAGGGCTGATCTCCTTTAGAATGGACTGGTTGGATCTCCTTGCAGTGCAAGGGATTCTCAAGAGTCTTCTCCAACACCACAGTTCAAAAGCATCAATTCTTTGGTACTCAGCTTTCTTCACAGTCCAACTCACATCCATACATGACCACTGGAAAAACCATAGCCTTGACTAGACGGACCTTAGTCAGCAAAGTAATGTCTCTGCTTTTCAATATGCTATCTAGGTTGGTCATAACTTTTCTTCCAAGGAGTAAGTGTCTTTTAATTTCATGGCTGCAGTCACCATCTGCAGTGATTTTGAACCAAAAATAAAGTCTGACACTGTTTCCACTGTTTCCCCACCTATTTCCCATGAAGTGATGGGACCGGATGCCATGATCTTCGTTTTCTGAATGTTGAGCTTTAAGCCAACTTTTTCACTCTCCACTTTCACTTTCATCAAGAGGCTTTTGAGTTCATCTTCACTCTATGCCATAAGGGTGCTGTCATCTGCATATCTGAGGTTATTGATATTTTTCCCGGCAATCTTGATTGCAGCCTGTGCTTCTTCCAGCCCAGCGTTTCTCATGATGTACTCTGCATAGAAGTTAAACAAGCAGGGTGACAATATACAGCCTTGACGTGAGAAAGTCAGGAGACCTGGAATTGCTGAGGGTGACTGAACGTGGAAATGGGGACCTCAGACTGAGGGCCAGCAAATGAATGAGCTCGGAACTGGTTTCTTTACCAGAGCCATTGGTTAGGAACACAGCCTAGCCAGTGAATTGATTTCAGCCTTGTGAAGGAGAGCTTGAGCTGAGAACCCAGCCAATCCCATCCAGACTCTGACCTTCAGAATTGTGAGGAAATGGGTGTTGTGTTAAGGTTCTAAGTTGTGGGAATTTGCTACACCACAATAGAAGACCATAAAGACAGGAACAGATTATCCATAGAAGAGAAAACTAAATGGCTCATAGTCATATGAAAGTGCATTCTCAAATAAAAATGAGAAAAAGAAAAAAATGCTTTCTCTTTCCATTAATCAAATAAATGAGGTTGAAACAACATCAGGGAACTGTTTTTCTAGCTCTCAGATTTACATAGATTTTTAAAAATTCTAGCTCTTCACATCAGTTAGTGTGCAGTAGAGCAGACACTCTCAGATGTTGTGAGGGGTACACAGATGTTAAACCTTTCTGAAAAACTTATTGGCTGAATGTCTGAAAAATCTCATGAATGTGTCTACTCCTCAATCCAGTAGTTCCACTTCTAGCAGTCTGTCTAAGGGAACTTATAAGAAATATTTAAAAAGTTAACATTCACAAGTGCTTAATATAGCTTTGGTTAGAAAAGTCAGGTATTGACAATAGGCTCAATGCCCAATAGGAGGGGAACAGTTTGAATTAATTATGGTATTGTCAAAAGATACGGTGTTATACAGACTTTTAAAAGGATATTTATGATGGCTTTTAACAGTATGAAAAGGTATTTACCAATTTTTGGTAAATAGGAGGAGATCAGGTAGAGAAATATATGTGTAGTAAGTGAAAAGTGTTAGTCGCTCAGCTGTGTCCAACTTTTTGTGACCCTATGGACTGAAGCCTTCCAGGCTTCTCTGTCCATGGGATTCTCCAGGCAAGAATACTGGAGTGGGTAGCCATTCCCTTCTCTAGGGGTTCTTCCCGACCCAGGGGTCTGAGTCTCTCACATTGCAGGCAAATTCTTTACCATTTGAGCTACCAGGGAAGACCATAATAAGTCTCAACTATGTTTAAAAAAGCAGAAAATATACCTACATAAGGAAAGAGGCTGAAAGGTCCAAAATGGAGCAGCACTTTTTTTTTTCTCCCACTGGACGATGACTGGCATAATTTATTTCCCCTTGAACATTTTTATGTATTTTTAAAACATTTAACATAAGTATATAGTAGTTGTTTATAACCATAATAGTTAACAAATATTATTTTAAATGCTGTTTAAAACTCTATGCTGTGGGGAATACAATGAATCTAAGACATTGTCCAGTCAAATAATGGAGAAAATAAAATTCATAAATAACTAAAATATGTGTGAGAAAGTGATGTTTTAAAGAAAGACAATGAGATAGGAAATGATAAATATGATTGAGAAGGTTGAAAACAAAGTAGGGTAACTTATTTGTCAATACAGCTAATCAGTGTAAGCTTTATGGTGGAAGGATGGATGAGTATCATACTGAAATAATAGAATGAGGAAGCTTGTGGTTGAATTTCCTTAAGTCTTTGTTTTCTCATAGATTGATGGATTTTAGGCTTTGGGCCATAGACTCAGGTTAATTATACAAGTGGAAAACAAGGAACTATGATGGATATATAGCCATTAGTGAAAAAAAAACAAAAACAAAAACAAAAAAACCCTGCATGTTATTACTAGGAAAACCAAACTAGGCTGGTAACATCTGCATTAAAAACCATATAAAGGTAATACTTACTGATTATTTATCAAGTACTTAACATATTATATTCCAGTTTAATCTTGTGTGCAGCTTTCCTATGATACTTGAAGTTAAGTCATACATTTACATATTTAAGAAGCAGGCAGGTTGCAGGGTACTATTTTAATTACTGGTTTCAGAAAACCTGATTTTACTAGAAACCTGAAAAGCTTAGACCATTTGGGTAGAATGTTTAGGATTCTCTGTCTGCGGACACTTTCCAGGAGCCCCAGACCTCTGCCGCTGCTCCTCCTTTACCTACTATTCCTTTGATAGTTCCGTATACCCTCTCCTCCGCATCTGTAGGAAAGTCCTGGAAGTGTCTCTTGCCCCACTGGCTGTTAGCCAAATGCTGATTTTCTTCATGGGGCATGTTTGCCCTTTAAAAGAAGCTGTGTTGAGGAATATCTAACAAGGAATTGCTTTTTTTCTTTTTCCTTTTTCTTTTAGAGTGGATTTAGTATTTGTTCTTAAGTAGCTGAACTGTATTCTAGCTTGGCGTTTCTGGTGCAAGCTAAATAATTCAGAGAACTGGGTACTGAGTGAGAGTGTGGTAAGCATAACCCCCAGCAGTGACTTCCATGCCTATGTTTGCTCTGCTTCATTGGCTACTGTAGGTTTTACCAGACAGCAATAAAAAGCCCACATCATTCACCTTCATATTGACAACTGGGTAAGAAGTTTATTTGGTCCATGAGTATAGTTAATGTTAGTGGCAACATGAGTTATGAGTAAGAAACCAAAGTCAAAATATAGAGGCCATTGTGTTGAGATGTCAGGCGTGCTATTTTTCACTAACATTTTGTTTGTTTTTCATATACTCATTAACTGTCAATTTGAGTTTTGTGTTTTAAATTTGATCCCCTGATTATATGTAGTGTTTATGAGTATGCAAGAGATTATTCACCTAGTTACCATGATTAGTGTAACCAATTTATAATTCAATGCAAACTGAAGCTGCCTTGGTCTGTATTATCCATTTTACCTGTGGACATTTATCTAACTGCAAAATTGCTAAATATCCATTTCACCCCAAAGTCTACAGATGTGATTATAGATTTTCATAGAACAAGGAACATGTATCATAGGTTAGAAAACATTGGAAATGTAACCAACAGTTTTTATGCTCCAGGAAATTAGCTAAATGATCTTTTCTCATAAACTTTTCAGAACAACTTCTCTTCCACCCTCAGGGATTCATTGGTTTGTTAATTAGACAAGTAAGAATTGAGCACTTGTTTTATACCTTGACACATACCTCTTATACTTGGAGCCAGAGATACAATCTTGAAGGAAACAGGCACAATCTTGCCTTCATGAAGGTTGCCGTCTAGTAGGGGAGACAGACAAGTAAACAGGCTATTTTTACATAATGGAAAGCATTATAATTAAGGAAATATATGTGCTATGGTACCTCACAAGAGGGAAGTCCAGAATGGACATGGGAGTTCGGGAAAGAAGTGGTACCTCAGCAAAGACCTGAAGGCTAATGAGAACTAGCTAAGTTCTGTCCCTGTGAGTGGGGGGTAGGGGAGTACAGGATAAGAGATGATGGAGATTTAAGAGGTAACCCTAGGAAAGTAAGTGGATTGGAGCTCTTATAGGCAGTGTTAAGGAATATTAAGATTTATCCAGAAAATAACAGAGTTTTATCAATATTTTTAGAACGCCCTCTCTGACTGCAGTGTAGTGAATGGATTAGTGGGAGGAAAAAAATAAAGGGAGGAAACTGGCTAGTGTCTGAACTAAGATTGTAAAGAAGAGGAGAAAGGGATAAATTTGGCAGATCTCAGAGAAGTAGAATTAACATGACTTGCTGTTCAGAGTGATTTGTCGGGGAAGGAGCCAGTAGGGTCAAGGGTGATGATATTCTTCACTCTGTGGAGAATGCCAAGAGGAGGGGCAGGCAGAGGGTTAGATGAGGAGTTCGGTTTTGTGCATGTTAGGAGTTAGGGGATGTCTGAAAGGCAGTGGCATGTGTGAGTCTTGAGCTCAGGAGAACAATACTTCTCATCTCCACGTGGACTTCTACAGAAAGCCACAGGGATGGAGAAGATCACCCAGTGGAAAAGGAACTAAATAAGAGGGTTATGAGGAAAATAGGGGAGCACCTACATTATGATATAGGCATTTTGTTGTTCAGTCACTCAGTCATGTCCAACTCTTTGAGACCCCATGGACTGCAACACGCTAGGCTCCCCTGTCCTTCACTATCTGCCAGAGTTTGCTCAGATTCATGTTCATTGAGTTGGTGAGGCTATCTGCTGCCTCCTTTTCCTTTTACCTTCAATCTTTAACAGCCTCAGGGTCTTTTCAAATGAGTTGGCTTTTCACATTAGGTGGCCCAAGTACTGGAGCTTCAGCTTCAGCATCAGTCCTTCTAATGAATATTCAGGGTTGATTTCCTTTTAGGATTGACTGGTTTGATCTCCTTACTGTCCAAGGGACTCTCAAGAGTCTTCTCCAACACCACAGTTCAAAAGCATCAATTCTTTGGTGCTCAGCCTTCTTATGGTCCAGCTCTACATCCATACATGACCACTGGAAAAGCCATAGCTTTGACTGTACAGACCTTTGTCAGCAAAGTGATAAGGGCATAGGAAAGGGAGCTCATACAAGGGACTGAAAGGAGCATACAGAGATCAAGGAGAAGTGCTGGAAGAGGCCGCGTTAATGCAGTCAAGAGAGCAATGTAGAGTGAGTGTTCAATAGTTCAGTACTACTGAGAGGTCAGGCAGTTGTGGAGTGAAAAGTCTCCCAGGCTTGCAATAAGAAGAGTGTTGCTACCTCTGCCTGTGCAGTTTCACCTGAGGCAGAATCAGAGTGCTTCCACATGGTGAGAAGTAGAGTCAGAGAGTATTAAAAAAAAAAATTATTTAAGAAACTTGGAAGTTGAGAAGGGACAAAGTGTCCGAGCTGTACAGGAACTTGAGGGACAAGGGAAGATGTTACTTGTTCATTATTGCTTCTTTGAGAAAGAAATATTCCTTTTGAATCACCCTGAATCTAGTCCTAGTGAATCCTTCTACTCTAAGACCACCAGAAAGCACAGAAACAAATGCTGCCTGAATAGTGCAGGAGGAACCCTTGAATAAATTAAAACCTTGTCTCAGAGCTTCCAAAACTGATTGCTGTCACCACTCTCTCCACTAGTTTCTTGGTTTGTAATGGGAGGAGATCAAAGAGACTGTGGTGACCTTTTCCCTGGTACCATCCAGACGACTCCGGTCAGTATCCTGTACCCTGCTTTTGAGTTATCAAAGCACTTACATTATGTCATTTGATTTGCACTCCAAAACAATCTTTGGAGGAGGTAGGACAGAAATCCTTATTTGACCTACGTTGAAAGAACTAGAATTCAGGTTCGAATGACTTGACAAGTAGTACTGGTCCATGGATGTTTCAGACTCAGGTCTTCTAATTCCAGACCTTGTGGTCCAAAAGTGATTACCCTTCACGAAAAGGTCAGATATAGTATCTATATTTTCACTGTAGTGGGGTCATTTGAAACCTGGGCATATCATCTTAAGAACAAGACTGAAAGTTGTGAGTCAACTTTGTTATTTTGTTTGAATCCTATATATACTGGTATTTGTCCCTCTATTTACCTGTCACCGCCCCCCCAAAAAAAAAGTTTAGTTAGTTTTAGTTTATTTGGATGTGCCTTAATAGCTGAAGCATGTTTGAATTACCTGTAGTCACATCTAACTTGAAAATATCCTTTCAATTCTTTTGACAGAAACACTTATTTGCAGGGTTAGTTTTTTTTTTTTAAAGCAAACATTTTTACAAGTGTTTCTGTTTATTGGCTAAATGAAAAATGATGTCTTTGGTAAACATTAGTGAAAGGTTAGGGCAATTAGGACTATGTAAACATTTTGAAAGCACTTGTTTGGCCAAAATGGAGTCACAGTTATTATACCCTTGCAGACATTCCAAGCAGTATGTCCAAGGTCACTTCAGAGAATTGAGGTTAGCTAGTTAGAACAGCCTTTTATTCTGTTTGTTCAGGCACCTCTCATCCACCATTCCCTTAGAGAATTTACAGTGACACAGAAATAGTACAGAGGTGATTTTTTTTTTTTTGTAAATTAAGTATATTTAGCAATTAACTTTCTGAGTTGTGGGATACACATATAGAAAGATTTAAAAATAATTATTAAAGTTCTTGCTGTTTGAAATTAACATTCAAAGTACCTTATGTGTAAAATTCTAGCTGTGTTATCTCAAGGTAATTAGTTTGCTGTTGTTCTACTGGCTGGTATGTGCATTTTAGAGGCTGGTTTCCACTCACTTACTGGCCATATTAGCTTGGACAAGGTACTACTGCATTTCTTTAAATCTTAAGTCCTTTATCTGTAAAGTGGTAATAATAATAATAGCAGCAACTCTTTGATAGGGTTGCTGGGAGGATTTAACAGCATAATGAAGCTACAACGCTTCACATAATCACTTTAGTAAGTGCTCAGTAGCACTTTTTTCCAGTAGTCATGTGTGGATGTGAGAGTTGAACTATAAAGAAAGCTGAGTGCTGAAGAATTGATGCTTCTAAACGTGGTGTTGGAGAAGACTCTTGAGAGTCCTTTGCACTGCAAGGAGATCCAACCTGTCCATCCTAAAGGAAATCAATCCTGAATATTCATTGGAAGGACTGATGCTGAAGCTGAAGCTTCAATACTTGGGCCACCTAATGAGAAGAACTGACTCATTGGAAAAGACCCTGATGCTGGGAAAGATTGAAGGCAAGAGGAGAAGGGGATGACAGAGGATGAGATGGTTGGATGGCATCACCAACTCCATGGACATGAGTCTGAGTAAACTCCAGGAGTTGGTGATAGACAGAGAGGCCTAACATGCTGCAGTCCATGGGGTCACAAAGAGTCAGACACAACTGAGTGACTGAACTGAACTGAACTGAAGTGCTCAGTAAATGTTACAACGACTTAAATCTTGGTTTTGGCATAGGAGCTGTAAGAACTCTATGTAGTTTTTCAAACTTTTTGTTAAACACACCCTTCCACATTTAACTTATGTCCATCTACACTGAAAGAGTCCTCTGCAGGGCATTTTTGAAGACTTTAGTAGTAGTCATTTCCAATGCTGGGAACTGTTTGAATCCCAACTACCGTAAGCATATCATCCTAATGTCAGATCAAAACAGTCAGAGAAATAGGACAATCAGAGCTTCAGAATTCAACTTCAGAGGGTTTTTGCACTGCAGTCTTGTTTTGTAAAAATCCATTTCATACAAATGATAATACTCTATGCATGCGTGCATGCTCAGTCATATCCAACTCTTTGTGACCCCCTAGACTGTAGCCCGTCAGGCTCTTCTGTCCATGGGATTCTCCAAGCAAGAATACTGAAGCAGGGTGTCATGCTCTCCTCCAGGGCGTCTTCCCAACCCAGGGATCAAACCCAGGTCTCTGTGTCAGCAGGTGAATTCTTTAGCCACCTGGGAAGCCCAATGGTCCATAATAAAAGGAATTTAAAGCAAGATTTAGAGATGAAAATGGAGTTTTTAGTGTTCTTACTTTTCGTACTTTGTAAACTTTTCCTCTATCCATATGATGGACGAGAATTTTTTGGCCTATGTGTTGTACTTAAGTAAAATAGCAAAGACTTGACTTCTTATTTTTACCTTGCCTTGTCCTTATCTTTGAGGGTCAAAGACAATGTTTTGTCTGCTTTTGATAGCCTCATTATTTTCCTGAGAGAATTGGTAAGAGGCTGCTTGGTAGCCAACCAAGGTCATTTTCATTGTCAAAAATTGAGTCCAAAAGGGAGGGAGAAGTTGTGGAAGCAGCCTGTCATCACTGGGAAATCCATCCTTTCAAATAAGAAGTGAGTCACCTTCTGCTTAGACCTTATCGTGGGTCTGGTACTCTCTGGGTGCCATTTAACAAAGATCTGGGCTCATATTTAAGCAGGTTCAAGTGTACCGAGGAAAGAAAAAAAAATCATATAATTACTTCTCATGTACATTCACCCTAAATGCCCAGAGGAACCAGTTCTGTGAATACGTGCTCACACATAAGCTGGTTGTTGCTTTGAAGGTTAAAGTGGTGAGTAGTCTCCCTTCTGCTAATCAGCTGTGGTGACCTAAGAAATTAAGTCAACAGGAAGTGAGGCATGGGTTCATTTTCCATGACATCTCAGCCACCCAGCAGAGGCTTCTCTTGGCCAGGGATGTTCCCATGGGTCGTAGAGACTTGGGCTACTTGTGAGGAAGCACTCTGCACGCCTGCCTCCTATTTGTGCAGTGGTGAGTTCACGTTGAGCTTGCCCTTTGGTGGGACCTTTCAAAATATTCCAGTAAGTTGACAGCTTCATGCCAGAAGCATGTATGATGCCAGAAGCATTCTTTCTAGAGCAGCTCTGATTAGTTTTATTTGTACATTTGTTTCCTTTGTCTTTGGCTTCTTTCAGCTGAAGTCATCTCTGTATACATGTTATTATGTGATTTAATTGTGCTTTGTCACTTAAGACCTTTTATTGTCCCTTGATTTGTAATAATTCTTATTTATGTCCTTGTAACACCTTTTGTATCAGAGAAGGTAATGGCACCCCACTTCAGTACTCTTGCCTGGAAAATCTCTGGATGGAGGAGCCTGGTAGGCTGCAGTCCATGGGGTCGCTAAGAGTCGGGCACGACTGAGTGACTTCACTTTCAGTTTTCACTTTCATGCATTGGAGAAGGAAATGGCAACCCACTCCAGTATTCTTGCCTGAAGAATCCCAGGGACAGAGGAGCCTAGTGGGCTGCTGTCTATGGGATCGCACAGAGTCGGACACGACAGAAGCGACTTAGCAGCAGCAGCAACACCTTTTGTATACTTCGGTTAGAGTGCTTTTTATACTTGGTTTTGTTGTGTTTCCCCACAAGCTTTTTGAGGGCAGAATGTGTGTTTTATGACCGTAGTGTCATCTAACATAGTGTTTGGATACTTGGTCCATTCTCTGTGAGTGCTTGTTGAGTATAAATGTTTGTGTGTTTAGGAATCTACTAGCTTCTAATAGGGATAGTAATTGTTTTAGATTTTACAAAAATTTCACATATATTATCTGCATTTATGCATTACAGCTCTCTAATGGAGAGATGCTTTGAGGGATACAGGCATTGGCAGGATTTCCATTTTGCAGATAAGAAGGGCCAAGAAGTCCTGAGTCAGCCTGACTTACTGGAGGTCATTCAGCTTAGAAGGCAGTGCTGAGGCATCAGCCCTCTCCTGGTGTCAGAAATGTGTGTTTTTCCTATTGCTACACCTCTGTCCCATCAAACAAACTCAAAACTGGGTGGCTCATGGATTGAATTCAGCTTACTTAGTCCTTGTTTATGGTCCTTCTAGCATCAGGGTCCCTGAGTGATTTAAGGTGATTTAAAAGGTAACTTGTACTCAGTAATTAGACAGGGATTGCAGGAACTTCTTTTTCTTTCCCATGGGGCCTTCGACTAACAATAGATGAGTTATTTTGGTCTCTTTCGTCATCTCTAAAAAATAATCCTGCGTCTCTACTTACCTTTCTTTTTGAGATTAATACAAAATTTTATCAAGAAGCTTATCAAGTGCTTTATAAACCACACACTAAACCATGTGCATGAAGACTTACTCTCAATAAGTCAAATAGTTGTATGAGCTGATGACATCTTTAAATCTAAAGAGGCTAATCTAGAAAGCTGCTTCCCTAGCTTTTAGGGTATCTTGCATAGCTGGGTCTCAGCTGATGTCCTTGGAGGGACCATTGCCTTTGTTGTGGAGGTTTCATGTTAGCTGGTTTAGCTGAGACGGCACCTCCATGTTGCAGTTGCTAAGTCATATTTGTCTCTTTGTGACCCCGTGGACTGCAGCACCCCAGGTTCCTCTGTCATCCACTGTCTCTTGGAGTTTGTTCAAAGTCACGTCCACTAAGTTGGTGTTGCCATCCAACCATCTCATCCTCCTTGTTCAAGTCAATTATTCCTTGCTGCAGTTGGAGGCTGACTCTAGTGCATACGGTTTTTATGATGGAACTTGTCACTTTCTTCACCTCAGTCCTAGGATGAAGATAATTTGAGTGGTTCCTTTGTATGTTTTTTAATCACTATTTCCTGCCATGGAGGTAAAGGGAAATGAAAAACATTGAGTCTGCATTTTTAGACACTTAAGTAACTGAAGTTTGTGTCTGTTTTGTTGCTAAAACCAGGACATTTTGGTTTTATGAAAATGGGCTTCTGAATCAGAAGCCTTAGCTTTCCAATCCAGTGGTTGACATTGGTGCATAATAACGTTACTGCCTTCAAGAGCAGAGCAGTTGGAAATTTGAGATGCCATGCTTATATTTTGTTTGCTTTCTGGGAAAATACCTTGGGGCATCACATGTCTCAAAGATTTTTGCAAGTGACAAACAGTAATCACAGAGATGGACTGAAAAATGCTTTAGGTTGATTGCCTGGGGATATTTCAAAGGGAACATGTCCTTCTTGGTATTAGAAAGAGCTTGAGCTCTAAGTCACTGGGAAATTTGACCAGCTGAACTATGGATTTGGAGTGGTTCTTAGAGTAATTCCTAAGTGTTGCATAGGTGCTTTTGTTTTCATAAAAGGTCTGAGTGAGGTCTTTGCTACCTGACCTTTGCCATGTTATTTTTAAACCCAGTTTTAAAGCTTGGAAGCTTTTTCTAACTAAGAAAAAAATGTAAAAGCTCAAGTCAGTGTTTTGGAAATCATGTCAGATTTTACTTAGATGAGCTTATGAATTCAAATATATTTTTGCCAGAAAACCGGAGTGCTGTTTATATGTATAGATGTCGGTACTTTGAAAACAGACTTCATTTAGTTGTTCATTCAGCCCGTATTTACTGAGCACCCACTGTGTACTGGGCTTCTGAGGTGGCGCAGTGGTAAAGAATCTGCCAGCCAAGCAGGAGACATGGGTTCACTCCCTGGGTTGGCAAGATACCCTGGAGTAGGAAATGGCAGCCCACTCTAGTATTCTCTGGAAAGTCCCATGAACAGAGGAGTGTATCAGGCTATCGTACATGGGCTGCAAAGAGTCAGACACGACTGAGTGACTGAACCCCCCCAACACGTACACATTGGGTTTTAGCCATAGTGTTAGGTCCAGTGAGGGTTGTAAAGATGCGATGGGGTAGAATTGCTGTTCTTAAGTAGCTCTATGTCCAGTAGGGTAGGCGTGTGACTGCAGGAAGTTTACTTGGTATCTTTGCACCTCAGATTCCTCATCTGTAAAAATGGGGATAATGGTACCACTTTAAACATGGTGAAGCTTACGGATATAAAGTGCTAAGCAGTGTACTTGGCACAAAATATGCTTTTGATAGTTTATCATCATCCTCATTTCAGAAAGAACAGGCACTGTGCAATGTAAGCTGTGGGCGTGGTACCAAAGACGTTCTGTAGTTGGTTGAAGAAAGAGCAGACCGTTTTAGGATCGGGAATCAAAGAAAGCTTCTGAAGGAGGTGGCAATTGAGCTTGAAGAGTGGATGGAATTTCAGTAGGTAGAGATAGGAGGTGATACCTCAGAGATAACTGTAAGCAAAGTTTTAGAGTTGGGAAAGCCTAAAATTTGAGCAGTAGTATTCCAGTTTGAAGGAAAAGAATATCTTACGAAAGCGAAGTGGAAAGTTGGAGAGCAAGCTAGTCCCAGACTGTGAAAGGCCTAGTTAGAGAGTTGTGCCATCATCAGTGGGAGCTGTACTGAAGGGTTGTATTTGCTTCTGTCTCGCCAGTAACAGACAGCACATAGCCCATGGTGAGCAGTCAGCAAATAATCATGGAGTGAATCACTGAGTTGGCTTGAAACAAGTTGAACTTCATTTGGCCAGAAGATAAGTCAGGTAGAAATGTCTTACAAAAAGTTGGGAACATGAGACCCAAGTGTCATGAAGACCAAAGGTGGAAGTTTGGGAGGTGTGGACACGGAGGTAATTATTGAAGGACAGTGTGGACAGATTGACCTGAGCAGCACACGAGGCTGTGGTCAGAGAAGAGAGTTGGGGTGAGGCCCTATTTGATGAGGAGACCAGTAAGGAAAGGCAGAAGGTGGAACCAAGAAGGGGAGGGTAGAAGGAGGAGGGAAACGGAGACCTCGGTGCCTGTGAATCCCGAGGAGGAAAGGCTTGAGGGGAGGCTGGTTGACAGGCTCAGGGCAGGGCAGGGCTTTGCAGTGAGGGAGCTAGTCGTGGTGTAGAGAGGAGGTCCCTGGACTGGGTAGAAGAGAGTTCAGTCAAGAGGGGCCTGGTGCCAGGCCACAGGTCTTGCTGGACACAGCACACTCGGGCACATTGTTTTCTTTTCAAGGTTAGTTAGTTATTGGTATTTGCTTTTTGAGCATATATCTAAATAGATCATATGCCCAAACTGTATATATAATCTGATTTCAATTAAATATTAGATTAAAAAAAAAAACAACCCTGTTTTCTCTGAGTTCTGAGGTCATGACTGATTTTCGTTTCTTTTCCACATCTGTCAGTATTTTCCAGGGTTTTTATGAGTGGTTATTACCTTCAGAACTGAGAAAAACACTATGAAATTATATTTTTAAATGGTATGTATTTCCTTATGTATTGCCCATCAATACACTTCTCATTTATTGAAACTTAGATAAATGTAGCCATTTAATTCCATCTGTGCTTCTACCTGTCCTTCTCCCCTGAAAGACCTCTGAACTCTTCTTTTGAGGTCCCATTAGCACCATTTCCTTATCTGCTGCTCCTGGCTTGCCTGTGCTCCATCAACATGCTCACATTACATGTCTTTATAACAGAGCTTAACCTCTTGTAGCCTGATCTCCCGGAAACATCCTTACTAGGGTCAGATCCTTTTGTGGTGGAGCCTTTACATTATGTAACTTGCAGGAGATTTCCGGTCAGCTGTGGCCTTAACCAAAGTGAAGACCATGTGAGAGCCACATGTGCTGATCATTCTTATAATCGCCCTTGTTTCTCATATTTTAGAATGAATTGGCAGAAGCCGTTTATCCTGGGTGTCTTTAGCACTGCATTTTTCTTCATAGTCCAGCTGCTTCTAAAACTACGTGGCCCCAGCCTCTTGAGCACTCATTACATTCTGAATACAAGCCATTTAGTCAAGTGGGAGGAAGTCTGCATTTTTACCATCCAACTTGGGAGATGTGGCCTGTCTGTGTGGGCTGGACCGGTATTATTACTCATATCTGTTTCTGCTTCTGTGTGGGAGGACTGCTGTATTCATCCTGCTAATTAGCCTTGCCTAATGAGCATGTAAACAGCAGATTTCCTTGTTAGGAAGTAGCAGTGCACTGTTACCGCATCCTGTTACATTGGGATGCCTGCATGGGATTCTTTAGGTTGAGTGTTTATGGCCACACTTGACAGATGGACCTCAGTTTCTCAACCTGTCATGCTGGGGAAATAACGCTTTTTACAGAAAGAGTATTCTTTATAAAAATAAGATAAAATGTTTGCAGATCATTGAGTTGGCTGAAAAGCAGGATGCTATAAATAGTTGGTTGCTGATGTTGCTGTTGCTGGGCTGACATGTCTTTCCAAGGAGAGAGCAGGAGCACGTGGTTGTTTGGGTGAGGTCCAGTGGAGGGCTCCGTAATTATACAGCTGTTTACATTTTTTTAAAAAGGTGTGTTGAAATCGAAACAGCTGCCTAGTGAATGATCCACACATGAAGCAGTTTGATATTAGCAATGTTACTGGATGCAGGTAGGTAAGGTGCTAGAGTGGAAGTGGTTTGCCAGAGGCCACCTAGCACATGTGTGGTTGAACCAGATTTAGAACTCAGTTCTGATTAGCTCCTGATTTCCAGTTTTGTGTAGACGCAAACCAGACTGCACCCCCATGGTGATTTCACTCAGTTCACTTTGTCAGAGGAAAGTACTCTCCCTACTTTGATCTGTCTGAATGTGTTATTTTTAATTAACTAATTTCAAAACCAGATGAGGCAAGCTAGTAAGAGGTGTTCACTTCTATAGACTAAACTTGGCCTTAGACCCTGGTATAGTGAATTTGAGGACTATACATCCTAGGGAAAAGAAAAATTCCAACAGGAGAAAGGTTGGAACATGGAGCACCGAAGATTGAAGACATAGAGATTATATAAGAGGGTCAGTAAGACATCACGTGCCTGCTGTCAAGTACTTGGAATGTAGAGTGCGATCAAGAGGACTGTTGAGCATTCAGTACGTTGTGGCAAACCCGGGGTGTTCTGAGAGCCTGAGCAATTTGGAACGTTCCCCTGCTTGGGCCAAAGCACAGAGAAACAAAACAGCAAGCTGAGTGTTAGCCAGGAACGACAAAATAAAGAGGTAGACAGGTCATGAAGGACTATGAACGCCCTGTAAAGGAATAACAATGCGTCCAAGCAACATGCATCTATTCAGTGCTCTGTGTATCAGGTATTTCTCTAATGTACTTGGGATACATGTGTGGACAAAATTAGTATCAGTTCCTGCCCTTGAGGAGCTTTCACTTTAATGAGGAGGGAGAAACGCTAGACATTAAATAATAATTAAATTGAGTGGTACAGTAGGGAATGGTAGATGTAAGAAGGATGCAGCCATGTGATCACAGTTAACGTGAGCAGCAGTGAGTCATGTTGATCGTATCTACTCTTCTTATGATATGAGAGTGGCACCTTACCTCTCTGGTTTCTTTCCCCCAAACATATAACCCTAATCTCATCACAAGAAAATCATCACACAAATCTCAGTTGAAGGATAGCCTGTGAAATACCTGACCGTACTCCTCAAAACTGTTATAGTCATCAAAAACAAGTAAAGCCTGAGAAGCTGTCACAGCCAAGAGAAGGCTAAAGAGACTTGACAACTAAATGCCATGTGTTATCCGGATTAGGATCCTGGAACAGGAAAATGATATTAGGGAAAATTGAGGAAATCTGAACAAAGTGTGAACTTTAGTTAACAATGATATATTAATATTGGTTCATTACTTGTGATAAACATATCATATTAATGCAAGATGTTACATGGAGGAAATTGGTTGTGGGGTATACGGAAACTCATTGTACTGTTTTTGCAATAATTATGTAAATCTCAAAATGTTCTAAAATTTAAATTTTACTGGAAAAAACCCCCACAGAGTAAAGAAGATCAGAAGTCCAGGGTAGAGACACATGTTGTAATTTAAAATAGGATGGTCAGGGCAGGCCTCATTGAGAAGATGACATGAACAGTCACTTAAAAGGAAAGTTGACCAGGTTGGTATGGGGGGCGGCAAGGAGAGGGTCAGCTAGTGGAAAGACCCTGAGGGGAGAAGATGTCTGCAAGTCGGAGAACCAGCAGGGAGGCCTCTGTGTGTGTGTGTGTGTGTGTGTGTGTGTGTTTTGAAGGGTTGGGGGGCCAGGTTCGGAGAGTATGACATTACAGAGGAAAGGCAATGGAAGCCATCAGGTAAGGATTTTTAGGCTGTTACCAGGAGATAGTGAACGACAGGGAAGCCTGATGTGCTGCAGTCCATGGGGGTCACAAAGAGTTGGACATGACTGAGCGACTGAACAATGGCAACATTCATATACTGTGTGCCGGGAACCATGCCATGGGTTGTCCTATTTAATTCTCTCAGCTGTTGATATTTTAGGAGAGTTGAAGTTAAATTTAAAGTTAATTTATGTTAACTTGCTGATTTTGCATATGGGAAGATTGAGATTAGGAAGATGAAGTCATTTACCAGAGTCCCATTGCTGGTAACTGATGCAGCTGCAGTTCCTTTCTTTGTACTGAGACCTATAGTTGTCACTCCTGCTTCAGCCTCCTCTTCTCAGGGGGCTGGACTAGATCTTCTAGGCCAGGATTTAGATCTTCTAAACCACAGCCCACTAGAAAAGATGGCCCTCTGCTTGTTTTTGTTTCAGTCATGGTAAAGAAAAAAAAACCACATAAAGTTTACCATTGTAATCATTTTAAGGTCAATAGTATTTATATTCACATTGCTGTGAAACATATCTCCAGAACTTTTCATCTTGCAGATCTTAAACTCTATACCCATTAAACAACAGCTCCCTTTTACCTCCTTTCCTAGCCCCTGGTAACCCCCATTCTACCTTTTAATTTCCATGAATATGATACACATATGACACCACCCTTATGGCAGGAAGTGAAGAAGAACTAAAGAGCCTCTTGATAAAAATGGAAGAGGAGAGTGAAAAAGTAGGCTTAAAACGCAACATTCAGAAAACTAAGATCAATGCATCTGGTCCCATCACTTCATGGCAAATAGATGGGAAAACAATGGAGACAGTGACAGACTTTTTTTTTTTTTTTTTTTGGCTCCAAAATCACTGCAGATGGTGACTGCAGCCATGAATTAAAAGATGCTTGCTCCTTGGAAGAAAAGCTATGACCAACCTAGACAGCATATTAAAAAGCAGAGACGTTACTTTGCCAACAGAGGTCTGTCTAATCAAACTATGGTTTTTCCAGTAGTCATGTATAGATGTGAGTTAGACCATAAAGAAAGCTGGAAAATTGATGCTTTTGAACTGTGATGTTGGAAAAGACTCTTGAGAGTCCGTTAGACTGCAAGGAGATCAAACCAGTCAATCCTAAGTGAAATCAATCCTGAATATTCATTGGAAGGACTGATGCTGAAGCTGAAACTCCAATACTTTGGCTACTGATGTGAAAAACTGACTCATTAGAAAAAACCCTGATGCTGGGAAAGATTGAAGGTAGGAAAAGAAAAGGATGACAGAGGATAAGATGGTTGGATGGCATCACTGACTCGATGGACATGAATTTGAGCAAGTTCCGGGAGTTGGTGACGGCAGGGAAGCCTGGTGTGCTGCAGTCCATGTGGTTACAAAGAGTCGGACACGACTGAGTGACTGAATGGCAACAGCAAAGACATTGAAGGCATTTGGAACGGTGTCTACACAGTAAGTGCTCCACGAGAATATGGGGCTTTCCTGGTGGCTCAGGCAGTAAAGAATTCACCTGCAGTGTGGGAGACCCGAGTTCCATCCCTGGGTCAGGAAGATCCCCTGGAGAAGGGAATGGTAATTCATTCCAGTATTCTTGCCTGGAAATTCCCATGGACACAGTAGCCTAGTGGGCTGCTGTCCATGGGGTCACAAAGAGTCAGACACAACTGAGTGAGTAACACTTTGATTCACTTTGACCACTAGAATAAAAGCTCCACGAGGACAGGATTTATGTCTGTCTTGTTTACTGTTGTATCACCAGTGCCTAGAACACAGTAGTTGTTTCAGTAAGTATTTATGGAATGAATAAATCACTGTAGCTTCTTTTTCGCTATTTAATTTATACTGTGCAAATGAAGGCAAAAAGCTGTATCTCTCATGTTAATTCATTTATTACACTAATTTTTTTGGCAGTTGTTAAAGCAGTACCTCTATTATTTATTGCTGGAGATAATCATTATGTGATGAGAGGGCTGTCAGAGGGACTATTTCAGGAAAGAGAGTGGGACTTGAGAGGATGGTCATGTCCTAGGTCACGTCCAAGTCCGTGCCATGGCCACCAAGTGTGGCTTCTTGTCTTCACAGAGGAGAGAATTCAAGAGAGAGCCATAGTAAAGTGAAAGAGGGTTTATTCCAGGAGATAACATATTCCGTAGACAGAGTGTGAATCATTTCAGAAGTCAAGAGAGGCACCAGGATATGGAGTTGTCAGTTTTTATAGGGATGGGAAGTTTCATGGGCTATTGAGTGGGAGGAGTGTTCCAGCTATTTTGGGTAAGGGGTGGGAACTTCAGGGACTAGGCCACTGTCCACTTTTTGACCTTCATGGTTGGCCTTGGAACTGTCATGGTGCTGTCATTTATTGTCTGATATGTTACAAATGGGGCTTCCCTGATAGCTCAGCTGGGAAAGAATCCGCTTGTAATGCAGGAGATCCTGGGTCAATTCCTGGGTTGGTAAGATCCCCTGGTGAAGGGATAGGCTACACACTCCAGTATTCTTGGGCTTCCCTGGTGGCTCAGCTGGTAACAAATCCACCTGCAATGCAGGAGACCTGGGTTTGATCCCTGGCTTAGGAAGATCCCCTGGAGAAGGGAAAGGCTTCCCTTCCAAAACTTCGAGGAATTGGACCACTGCCCACTTTTTGACCTTCGTAGTTGGCCTTGGAACTGTCATGGCACTTCTAGGTGTGTCATTTAGCATTGATATGTTACAAATGGAAGCTTCCCAGGTGGCACAGTGGTAGAGAATCTGCCCACCAGTGCAGGAGATGCAGGTTCGATCCCTGGGTCAGGAAGTTCCCCTGGCGGGTGTAATGGCAACCCACTCTAGTATTCATGCCTGGAAAATCCCATGGACAGAGGAGCCTGGCGGGCTGCAGGCCATGGGGTCACAAAGAGCTGGGCATGACTGAGCACACACGTCTTTGTTGTCATTGTCATCATGTTACAGTAAGTGTATACTGAGGCTCAAGGTCTAGTGGAAGTTGACAAGGTCTGCCATCTTGGGCCTAATTGATTCTAGTCAGTGTGTCGTGTTCTCAGGCTGTGTCATTCTTTTAAAGGCTGTGCCCTGCTCCTTCCCTGTCTGAAAGTGACAAAAGAAAAAGAGGAAAAGAAAACAATGTCATGATTCTAAAGTTAGCCATTCAAAAATAATTTTATTTGTTTATTATTATTTAATTGTTTAAAAGGGCTTCCCTGATAGCTCAGTTGGTAAAGAATCTGCCTGCAATGCAGGAGACCCCGGTTTGATTCCTGAGCCAAAAAGATCTGCTGGAGAAGGGATAGGCTACCCACTCCAGTATTCTTGGGCTTCCCTTATGGCTCAGCTGATAAAGAATCCGTCTGCAATGCGGGAGACCTGGGTTCGATCCCTGGGTTGGGAAATCCCCTGGAGAAGGGAAAGGCTACCCACTCCAGTATTCTGGCCTGGAGAATTCAGGGTCTCAAAGAGTTGGACATGACTGGTTCTAATGAGTGTGTCAAGTCCTGAGGCTATGTCATTCTTTTAAATGTTGTGCCCTGCTCCTTTCCTGTCATTCATTCATTCAACAAATATTTTGTTGAACCTCAGCTGTGTTTGGGGGGCCCATAGGTGAACAAAATTGCTGTCTGAGGGGATATTGACATCAAAACTAGTAATTATGGATGTCATGTGTATAACTTACAGAAATGCTGGTGCTCTTCTGAACCAAGACCCTTGTATCCTTAAAGAAGGACATTTAACCTAGTCTGGGACACCAAAGAATGCTTCCCTAAGGAACTGATGAGTCCTAATGATTGTTTGCAGTGTGGCAAAATACTCTGAAATTTAGTGTCTTAAAACAATTTATTTTCTCTCATGGGTCTGGGATAACTGACTCAGCTGGAAAATTCACTCTTGGGATGGTGATACTGACTGGGCCTAGAATCATCAGAGAGCTCAGTTAGGCTGCCATTCAGGATAGCTTCTTCCCTCATGTGTCTGGTGCCTCTGTGCTGTAACACTTGGCCTCTCCCTCCAGCAGAGTAGCCTGGACTTTCTGTCTAATTGGCTTAGAGCTCCAAGAAATAGGAAGAGGAAGCTGCCAAGCCCATTCAGGGCTGCACGTCCAGTGGGCTCAGTATCATTTCTGCCACACACTGGTGATCAAAACATCACAAGCCTTGCCTACATTCTTGGGAGAGGAAAAGTAAACACTCTTTCTGATGGGGAAGTAGCAAGTTCTCATTGCAGAAAAGCACGTGGGATAGGAACTATTGTTGTGGCCCTCTTTAGAGAGTGCAGGTCTGTCACTTGGTGTTAGGTTGGACCCTCAAAGATGATTAGGCATTGATGAGATGGGCAGAAGAGTCCAGGAGGGCATAACTCCTCTGGCAATGGGATCAGCCCGAGTGCAGGCCTGGAGATCCAAAAGGTAAACCTTGGGGAGGAACTAAAAGGCTTGTGTGACTAAGCGGAGGAATGAGGAGAGGAAGAGTGGCCTGGAAATCCTGGGGTACACAGTGAAGAGTACGATTAATGCATGTTTACATCAGAAAACAAAGAAAATAGCTGTGTAGGTTCTGGACAGAAGCAGTGGAAAGCACCAAAAATGAAATTCTTAGAATAGGAAGAACAGATTAGTCCCAAGGACTTGGGTTGGAGTAGGGGTGGGTCAGGGAAATCTTACCCCAAGTTACATAGCTAGAGTGAGACAGAATTAGGATTCAGAGCTAGATCCGACTCTGGATCTGCTAGCTTGCTTGCTATATTCCACTATATTGCTCACCCCACTGCCTATGAAAAGTCATTTTATATAATGAACTTGAAAATCCCTTGCTAACCGAAAGGTGATTTACTCTTCCTAATTTCTTCCAAGCTATCCTGGCAAATACCATCTAAGTTTTCTAGGCTCAACTCAAAGGGTGCGTCCTTAATCTCCCTCACCCTTGCTGTCAAGTGACCCCCTTCCTCCTTCCCCCACCAAATCTGTTTCCATTCTCTATCAAGGAAGTGTTTTGGACTTATTTTCTTAGGCTCATCATGATAGACCATGAGTCTAGGGCCAGAGTGTATTTGATTCATCTTTCCATCGTCGGCATCTTTTATCTATCATGACCTTAATAAATCATGAATGGATGGGTAGATGAGTGGTTTCTAGAATCCCTGGGTAAACAGCACTGAAGTGGTTCTCAAATTGAGTTGTTACTGCCCTTAATGAGAGTTAAATGAGGCATTGCGTTCGAAGTATCCTTGGGACCTCTTACTCTCTCTGGGCCTCAGTGTCCCTTTCTGTGGAAGATTGGGGTTGCAAGAATGATCTCAAAGGCCCCTGCCTTGTCTACAAGTTTACAAATTAGGAATGCACTGGGATGAAGTGTTCTGCAAACCAGCAGTGCTGGCCAGAAGTGGTTATATGTTCCAGAAAAGCATCTATTTCTGCTTTATTGACTATGCCAAAGCCTTTGCTGTGTGGATCACAGTAAACTGTGGAAAATTCTGAAAGAGATGGGAATATCAGACCTCCTGACCTGCCTCTTGAGAAATCTTTATGCAGGTCAGGAAGCAACAGTTAGAACTGGACATGGAACAACAGACTGGTTCCAAATAGGAAAAGGAGTACGTCAAGGCTGTATATTGTCACCCTGCTTATTTAACTTATATGCAGAGTACATCATGAGAAACACTGGGCTGGATGAAGCACAAGCTGGAACCAAGATTGCTGGGAGAACTATCAATAACCTCAGATATGCAGGTGACACCACTCTTATGGCAGAAATTGAAGAGCTAAAGAACCTCTTGATGAAAGTGAAAGAGGAGAGTGAAAAAGTTGGCTCAAAGCTCAACATTCAGAAAACTAAGATCATGCATCTGGTCCTGTCACTTCATGGGAAATAGATGGGGAAACAGTGGAAACAGTGTCAGACTTAATTTTTGGGGGCTCCAAAATCACTGCAGATGGTGACTGCAGCCATGAAATTAAAAGACTCTTACTCCTTGGAAGGAAAGTTATGACCAACCTAGACAGCATATTAAAAAGTGGAGACATTTCTTTGCCAACAAAGGTCTGTCTAATCAAGGCTATGGTTTTTCTAGTAGTCATGTATGGATGTGAGAGTTGGACTATAAAGAAAGCTGAGCACTGAAGAATTGATGCTTTTGAACTGTGGTGTTGGAGAAGACTCTTGAGAGTCCCTTGGACTGCAAGGAGATTCAACCCATCCATCCTAAAGATCAGTCCTGAGTGTTCATTGGAAGGACTGATGTTGAAGCTGAAACTCTAGTACTTTGGCCACCTGATGCGAAGAGCTGACTCATTGGAAAAGACCCTGATCCTAGGAAAGATCTAAGGTGGGAGGAGAAGGGGGTGACAGAGGATAAGATGGTTGGATGGCATCACCAACTCAATGGACATGAGTTTGGGTAGGCTCTGGGAATTGGTGATAGACAGGGAGGCCTGGTGTACTGTGGTCCATGGGGTCACAGAGTCGACATGACTGAGCAACTGAACTGAACTGAACCAGCTTGCAAATACCAAAGGAGGGAACACAACAAGTATATTCCTAGATATTTTGATTTTTTTAAAGTCAATTTGAAGGTATTTATGTTTTCTAGTATATATAAAGATTGAATTTTAAGCACTGGGTAAGGAAAAGAATATTCAAAATAGAATCTTAGGTGAATAGCTTTGTGCCCTGCACCTTAGTGTCTGTTCTGTAAAGTGGGAAACATATTTTATGATGTTCATTTAGAATTTTAGTCAGTGAAGAACTAAATTTTTAAGATTTATTCTGTATTTTTTTCTTAGCCTCTGGTGTACAAGATGAAACTGAAAATTACAAGTTCCAAAATTATAGAAGTAGTAAAACTCTGCTATAAAATTCAGGAGACTCAGGCTTAGCATAGACACAGCAAACAAAACCCTGTTGGCAACTAGAAAAATGTTATAACTGATTTTCAGTCAGTTCCTTGCCAACATAATAAAAATCAAAATCTAAAAAGTAGATAAATTCACAATCATTATCAGTTTACGAGAGGTTAGCCACCAGGTTCCTGTAACCTGCATACCTTGATACATTTAAAATAAAAGGCTGTATATACTAGCTTAACACATTAAGCAATATAGATTAGTGCTATTGATTTAAATACAATGATTTCATGGCCTAAGTGCTAAAAATAATTTTAATGTACCATAGAAATTATGCAGTTTTAGAGAAAAAAGCACATTTATGTACCTTTATAGCAGCTTGCAAAGGTGTTGCTAATTGCCTGGTTTTATCTACTTGTAAGTAGTTAAGGAAAACAGAGCTTACCTAGTTGTTTTGTTTGTTTGTTTTTTGGTAAAGATACAACGGTGTATGTTGAGCATGTGAAATGTGGCTAGTGTGACTGAAGAACTTTATTTGATTTTTAATAGAGTTAAATTTCAATAGCCACGTATGGCTCGTGTCTTCCATATTGGACAGCATTACTGTTCTCATTCGGCCTGGCCTCGAGGATCTAGGTATCTCAAGAGTGAGGCAGTGTTTGGATTCTTTCCGCCCAGCCCCAAGGCTGAACCTACACATAGAGAAAGTGAAGTCACTCAGTCGTGTCTGACTCTTTGCAACCCCATGGGCTGTGGCCCACCAGGCCTCTCCATCCATGAAATTTTCCAGGCATGAGTACTGGAGTGGGTTGCCATTTCCTTTTCCAGGGGATCTTCCCGACCCAGGGATTGAGCCCAGGTCTCCTGCGTTGCGGGCAGACGCTTTACCATCTGAGCCACCAGGGAATCTCCCGAACCTACACATAGGCAATCCTCAAAGCCTCAGGGAGTTTCAACACTGAAACCTTTTTGCAAGCTGACTGGAAAAATTGTCCAGAATCATCTTCAGGCATTACGTCATCCAAACGTAGGGAGCATAGCGCAGTAACATTCAGAGGAAGAAGGGCCATTCTTCCTCTCTGCTTCCCCATTGCACCTTTGAGCTGATCAAACCATCAGTGCTTTCAAAGTTTGTGAAAAGACTCATGCAATTATGACTTTCAGACTGATTATGATAAAGGTCCAGTCACAGAATTCCTAGTCTCTTTTGCTTACTATTTTAGGTCAGTATCAACAGAGATTTGCCAGGGCAGTCTTTTCACACCTGCTATAAAAGGCTTCTCTGTGTGAATAAAAGCTCTTGACTTTAATTCCTCTCATCAGGAGCCCCACGCTGCTCTGTGTAAGTTTTAACACAAAGTAGAGATGTGTACTCTTAACAGTAGAACTTCTGGGTGTTGTCCACGTTTGGGCATGACTGCCATGGAAGAGATGTCAAGATGAGGATGTAACTGGGCAGATTCGTATGTGTAGAATACAATGAACCATGTGCCAATGTTGTTCTGTTTATTTTCTTTCAGGAAATCAAAGATGGTCGTGATGTTGCTTTGACAAACACTTCCTGTTGTCTTGACAGTGGTCTCCCTGAAGAGTATTCCCAAAGGAATATTTGTTTCCCAGTATCTTTGTTGATGACTGTTATCATCTAGAAAATGCTTTTCATGTTGGGAAATCAGCCACCCTTGTGCTTGACCTGCTCCGGGCAGCTGAATGAAAGTTCCTTCCAATTGCTTCCAGAACTCTGTTGCCCAAAACACTTCTCCTTGTTGGGTGAATGTTCATGAAGCCCTTTCCTGAACCAGTGTAGGAGGCTTTGGCCCCTTGGAGCCTATGACATGGAAGCTTTGGAAGTGGATGATATTAGCCCAGCCTTGGAAGTGACCGAGGATTTCTTTAATACTTTTGACAATAAGCTCGAAAAGGCTGTGCAGCAAGCGGAGGTTTATGGGATCCAAGAAGTCCCTGAACTGGTGGGGCGGGAGGTCCTCGGTAATATAGACAATGGTGCTATCAGAAATGTTACCTCCCTGGGCCAGGGGGCCGTGATCTGGGACCATTGTAAGACCAGACTCTTAGACACCAAAGTTCCAAATGTCTTCCCTGCCAAAGAACAGTTTATGGTCCAGAAGGGGACGACCCCAGATAATCTGTCCTGGATGGAGCAAAAGGAAGCATCCACCTTTAATTTTTTCAACATCTGTCAGCGTCGGAGAGACAGGCCTCGTTCTGTGAATGACTTATTGGATGAGACCTCTACTTTTAAGCCTGGGCATGTTCGATCAAGGTCAGATATTACCCAGGTGGACTGGAGGGTGGTCCTCAAAACCATGCCTCTGCAGCAAGAAGTATCTCTTCAGGGTCCTCATTTCGCCAGGCCTTCTTTTCTGTTGTCCTCATCAAACAAGGTAGAAGATGCTCAAGGAAATACAGGTATGTCTTCATAGCTGACTGCTATTGAACAGTGGTTGATTTTGCTTTGTCTCTCTTGCATCTACCTCATGAAAGTCTGCCTCTCCACTGTCCATGTCTGTTTTTGCCTACTTAAGCCCCTTCTTCCATTTACTTCCACAGTTACATTATCTGAAATCTCCAGTCTTATTATTGTCCTAGGAGGTACTGAGTGAAAGGATAACTGTGGTTAATTCTCATTCCTAATCTTGTTTGTTAGAATCAGAATATTCCCGTAATAAGGCAGTACTTTCCTTTGACATTGCATGATAACACTTATTCACATCAATAGATGTTTATCAGGTCATAAGCATCAGTCTTGTGCTATGAAGGCTTGTATGAAGTATGAAGCCAGTCCCTGCCCTAAAGGACTTCTCCTTAGGCTGAGGGGATCAGACACTCCCAAAGACTCAGGAAGACACCCAGTGGTGAGAGAAAGGAGATACTCAACTGAAACACCTGGAAGGGAACTTTTGTTTTACTTTATATTGTTGGGATTTTTTTTTTTAAAGAGTGAGTGACACTGATTGTAAGAAGATAGAAGGGAGGACGCTTTGGGCTGGACTTGTCAGAAAAGGATAGTGAGACATCGTGGAACTTGAGCTGGACCTTGAAGGACACTATGTTGCAGAAAGAGAGTTGCAGCTGGAGGACACTTGATCAGGATTATGGTGTGGACAGAGGGACAAACAGAGGACAGCGGGCTGACCCTCAAGGAGACCAAAGGATCTCATGATGATCGTGGGAGGAACACTGTGAAAAGGTTGCTTAGAACCTCATGGTGTAGGCCCCAAGTTTCTTTTTCTCTTGTTTTATATGCATACACACGTGCACATGGATACGTACTCATGTACATATGAACATGTGAACTTCCTCTTCTGTGAGACACGACAAACCATCTCTGTTTCTCTCAGCATTTTTCTTGATGATAACCTCATTTATACAGGCTGTATACATGTATGCTGCTGCTACTGCTAAGTTGCTTCAGTCATGTCCGACTCTGTGCAACCCCATAGATGGCAGCCCACCAGGCTCCTCTGTCCTTGGCATTCTCCAGGCAAGAACACTGGAGTGGGTTGCCATTTCCTTCTCCAATGCAGGAAAGTCAAAAGTGAAAGTGAAGTCGCTCAGTCGTGTCCGATCATGTCCGACTCTTAGCGACCCCATGGACTGTAGCCCACCAGGCTCCTCCATCCATGAGATTTTCCAGGCAAGAGTACTGGAGTGGGGTGCCATCACCTTCTCTGTTATACATGCATACAGTATACATTTATACAGTAAACATTTATTACTAATGATTCTTCAACTACCTTGCATAACCTCTTAATTTGGATGTGTGAGTGCGTGCTAAGTTGCTTCAGTCGTGTCCTACTCTTTGTGACCCCATCACAAAGAGCTCTCCAGGCTCCCCGTCCATGGGATTCTCCAGGCAAGAATACTGGAGCAGGTTGCCCTGCCCTCCTCCAGGGGATCTTCCTGACCCAGGGATGAAACCCACATCTCTTATATCTCCTGTGTTGGCTATGGGTTCTTTACCGCTAGACTGAGGAGCCTGGTGGGCTGCAGTCCATGGGGTCACAAAGAGTTGGACACGACTGAGTGACTTTACTTACTTACTTAGCACTACCTTGGAAGCCCTAGTTTAGATGGCTTCTGCTCAATTAACTGGGGAGACTTTTCTTTGCACTTTTTTCTGTTTTAGCATTACATGTGTTTATTTATTTAAGAATGAGAGTTTTGCCTTAGGCTCATGTACAAGTGGCTTCCCAGGTGGCTCAGTGGTAAAGAATCCGTCTTCCAATGCAGAAGATGTGAGTTCTATCCCTGGGTCAGGAAGATCCCCTGGAGGAGGAAATGGCAACCCATGTCAGTATTCTTGCCTAGAAAATTCCATGGATGGAAGAGCCTCGAGAGCTGTAGTCTGTGGGATCACAAAAGAGTTGGACATGACTGAGCGACTGAATACATACCCATGCTGTGTAAACAGTTGTACTCATTGACTAGTAAGCAAGCTCAGTTCTTGTTTAGTTTCTTGGAGTGCACGTAGATTTTTTAAAAATCACTAAACCCCTGTAACCATTCTAAATCCCTGGCATAACCCAAGTTAGGACATTGTATCTACAGTTTTATTTTTCCTGTCTTGTCTAGATTGTAAATGCAAAAACTGGTCTTCCTCAAGTTCTCTAAAGGAACCTAAAGAGAGAACCTTCCTTAGCTGCTCCCTTGAGGATATGATGGACCATGATCTTTACTTTTTAATTCTCAATTTTAAAAAATTGGGGTATATGTTGAAATATAAGAGCTGAATTACCATTCAGTTTGAAAAGCAAACTGTAACAAATGGCCTTTGCAGGTATTGATGCTCTGTCACCTGGCCAGCTTTTGGGTATCCATGGAATACACATTCTGTCAGGAATTAATAAAGTTGGGAAATGACCTGCCAGGTTTCTGACATCTTTTCTGTCTGGCACGCTGTGGAGAACAGGAGATATAAATCTTGTTTGTGTTGCTCACTCGGTTGAGGGCAGGGGTAAGCAGGACCCACTGGCCGCCCATTCTTGGGCTGGTGGGGAGGGTGTGTGGAGAAGAGTTAAATTGGTGGCCGGTCACCCACTCTGTCAACTGTAATTCTCACTGCATTTGGGAGTGGGTCGGGGGCGTGTCGGCACCCAGGTACATCCTTGTCAAAATCAGCCAAGATCTTTGAGTGAACTTTGCTTTAAAATCTTTGAAAGTAGCCATCCAAACTGCAGCAATTGTTCCTCCTGAAGGAGTATGGCCAAAGCCAAGGAAGGTACTGTGGTGTCTTAGCCAGAGCTGGAGCTGAGGATCCAGGAGGTTTGGGATGAGGGCAGGCCTCATTCTTGAGTCTCAGACTTACACATCCCACTGCCTGGAGTATCTCTGCTGGAGTGTCCCACAGGCACTTGGAAGTTCAGGGTCCAGAAAAGAGCCCATCATCCTCACATCCTCCAGTTCAGCTGTAAAAACTAACAGGGTAATGAGAGGTTGAGGGCTCCTCAGAAGAAATAAACTTTAGTGAGGTGGGTTTCCATTGATGGGGGCAGCCTGGTTTTGTGTCCAGCCCTTATCTCTGTGTCTCTCCCTTACTTAGGAGCTATATTACTTTGCAGTCTTCTCCAGTTGACTTTTTACTCTTTTCTGGATCCTTCTGTGAGCTCATCTGAGTAGGCTTAGAGACTTTCCAGAAGTGAGTTTCTCCTCAGCTGCCCCTTCCTCCTTTTTTGCCCACCCCCATTCTTCCCTTTCCTTCCTAACAGTACACCTGAGGGTCTTCTTTATTAGTGGGGCCTCTGTGTCTTCCGCCTCATTTGGCAGTGACTAACTGGGCTTTTGAGCCTCACCGAGGATGAACATTGCTCTGGATATAAAGCAACTCAGAGTTTGGCATATTGAGGGCAGTGGGTAGCTGAGGTATAGTAAGAGCTATTTGGCTAGTGGGCAGGCCTGTCTGAAGAAGGCCTTCTGGTCTGACAAGGTAGCGAGCGTATTAAAAAAATGACTCCAGGTCTGGACTGTTAAGAGTTTCAATCCTTGTTTCAGTATTTACTTGATGTGTAACATAGGGCAAGTTTCTTAACCTCTCTGAGCCTTTATTTTTTTGGCCATAAAGCATGGGATAATAGTAGTATTTACCTCAGTATCTTGTGAGCATTAAAGGGGCTAAAAGATTCTAAAGTGCTTCTCATAACCATGTTTGGGACATAGTAAACACTTAAGTCTTTCCTAGTGGCTCAGACAGTAAAGAATCTGCCTCCAACACAGGAGACCTGAGTTTAATCCCTGGGTCTGAAAGATCCCCTGGAGAAGGTATCGGCAACCCACTGCAGTATTCTTGCCTGGGAAATCCCATGGACAGAGGAGCCTGGTGGGCTACAGTCTGTGGGGTCGCAAAGAGTCGGACATGAGAGAGCAACTAACACTTTCACTTTCAAACAATTAATAAATGTCTTAAACATTTAGTAATATTATTACTATTATAATTGAATTTGAAACTCATCCGTGAGAATCAAAGTGATCCTGCCAGTCACTCCTGGTTTCTTCTGGCATAGTCAGTTTCATAAAGTGACCTCACAATAAATACTTCTTCCTTGGCCTTTCTGCACTGTACTTCCTCACAACGATTCACTGGTTCGTTAATGAGAAATAGACCAACCCTTGTCTCATACTGACTTGTCATCAACAGTTTACTGTCTTCCACACCAGAGTTTATGGTCACTGAGGAAGGGATTGTTTCTTTTGCATTGTTTTAGCCTCAGTACCTAATATAGGGCTCTGAACATAATATGTGCTCAGAACAAATATTTCATGTGAGATTAACATAATTCTGATAGAAATAAAGCTGATAAATTAAGAACATCAACTTCTTTAGTGGGTTTATGCTTTTCTAGAAAAAGGACCATTCCACCCTCTTTTCCAAGAGCCTCGCCTGATCATCTCATAGCATCTCATACCTTGCATGTCTTTTCTGTGAAGTTCTTTAGCAGCAGTGAAAAATGAAGATTTGCTTTCATCTCAAAGGCTGCCGTGTAGTCTCCTTGTGATAAGAGAGAATCAAACAGATATGGCTTATAACATAGCCCCTCGTATTGGAAGAATGGTGTCCTGGCCGTGGAGGAGTCTCCGGATACCATCTCAGACTCCAGGGTCACACAGTCAAGGTTACGATTGCCCTTTGTAGAGGGATCTTTTGACTGCTGTTTGGGGAGCACAGAGCCTGGGGACATAATTGTGGTTTGCTCTTTGCTCTTTCTGTACTTGGCAGTCCTGTGAGGTAATTTTTTGCATCACTCTTCAACTTTTGCCTGTTTGCTCATGTTTCTTTATAGAAGACTATTGCTTTGGGTTTGAAGATCACTTCTTTACTAGGTTTTTGGTATATGCTGCCTAAGTTGCTTCAGTCATGTCCAACTCTGTGTGACCCCATAGATGGCAGCCCATCAGGCTCTGCCATCCCTGGGATTCTCCAGGCAAGAACACTGGAGCAGGTTGCCATTTCCTTCTCTAATGCATGAAAGTGAAAAGTGAAAGTGAAATCACTCAGTCATGTCCGACTCTTAGTGACCCCATGGACTGCAGCCTACCAGGCTCCTCCGTCTATGAGAACTCCAGGCAAGAGTACTGGAGTGGGATGCCATTGCCTTTGGTATATATGAGAGCAATATACACCAAGCAAATCAATAGCCTCCTTGTTACCGTCAAAGCCAACATTTAAGCACCTGGTGTGTTATCCTCAGGGTAAGTGAGAGAGCCCAGGTGGAGAGAGAAGGGAAAAAATAATAATAATACTTACTTTGTTCACTGACTATTTTAAGTGCTTTGCAGATAGCGCTTATTCATTTTTATTGACTCCATTTTAAGGATGAGGAAACTGAGGCACAGAGAGCTTTAATAATGTGCTTATAGTCCCCCTACTAGTAACAAGTGGATCCTCAATTTGAACCTGGCACTCCATCTTCAGAGTCTATGCTCTTAACCATGAAGCTAGACCTGAACCCCTAGTTTGGAAGCCAGTAGTTCTATCTCCAGAACCCTCCACTCTGGAAGCTGTGTTGGCAATCAGACCCTGTTGGGGTAAAGAGTAGGAAGTGATATGGAAGAAACAGACCTGGATAATGTTCATCAACTAAAATTAATCCCTTGGGGAGTCACTGGTTAGGAAAAACTGAGATGCACCAAAGCAGTCTAGCTAAGCAAGGTTTGTTTCCTGCTTTAACACATTTACTACATGGACAGTTGCAGAGCTGGTCACAGTCCTTTAGGGGACCAGTGAGTCTGCAGAAGGAAGACTGCAGCTTTGCTCTTCACAACCTAGAATGTTAGCCATGCAGAAAAGCATAAGGGAACTGAACCCCTGGTTTGTGACCATGGAAGGAGGGCTTCAGAGTTCTGCCCCATCTCTGCTGCCTTTCTCAGTCTTACTCGGAAGCCTGTGAATGCATTCTCGAGATTCCATTGCCTCAGGCAGAGGCAAACCTAAGACAGACTGTGCTAAGTGCTGAGTGAACAAAGGGTCCTGCCAATGGGTCCTACAAGGTGGGTGCAGTATAGCTTGAATCCAACCTAGTTAAGACTGTGCATTATCTGAGGATGGAATTATTATGTCCAAAGGGTGAGATCATAAACTGATGGGAAGGACTAGATCTAGGGAGACAGCAGCAGTTCTTTTTTATCCTCCAGCTTTATCGAAGTATAATTGACAAAATTATAAGATATTTTAGGTGTCCGTCATGATTTGATACACGTCCCTGGTGGCCCAGAGGTTAAAACGTCTGCTTGCAATGTGGGAGACCCAGGTTCGATCCCTAGGTTGGGAAGATCCCCTGGAGAAGGAAATGGCAACCCACTCCATATTCTTGCCTGGAGAATCCCATGGATGGAGGAGCCTGGTAGACTACAAGTCCACGGGGTTGCAAAGAGTCGGACATGACTGAGCAACTTCACTTCACTTCATACACTACAGAAGAATGATCCATCCATTAAGTGACACATCCATCACCTTACATCACAGGCAGTTACTTCTAAAGAAACTCAGGGTTGGTGAAAGTGAAAGTGCTAGTCGTTCAGTGGAGTACAACCCTTGGACCCCATGGACTGTACCTGCCAAGCCCCTCTGTCCATGGGATTTCCCAGGCAAGAATACTGGAGTGGGTAACCATTCCCTTCTCCAGGGGATCTTCCCAACCGAGGGATAGAACCCAGGTCTTCTGCACTGCAGGCACATTCTTTACCACTGAGCTACCTCAGAGTAGGTGATGGAGACCAAAGCTTCCCCAGGGTCAGCTCCTTTCCTCTTGCCATCCCAGGGTCTGCATTGCCCGGGGCAGCTGTAGCAAGGTGAGACTGGGAGCCAGTCCTGAGTAGAGGCCCTGCTTCCACCACCAGAATGGCTCCTTTTTAGTCCTAGCACTATAGTAATCTTCATTCTAGACAGACATGCTCCCAACTAGTGTCTGCTTTAACCTGTTACCCCTTTACTATCATCCTATTTTGTTTACTGAGTAAATGGTACAGCTGTAGGCAGCAGGGAATTTTCCATGGGATAAAGAAGATGAGGATGTAATACTGTAGGATTACAATCCAAATATAAAAATATATTAAGGTAAGAACACGAAAAGTCATAGGAACATGTGGACACTAGAATGTTATCAATATGAAAATTGATGCACACACTTATTGCTCTAAATATATACATGTAGTAGAGGAAGGGGGGGCTTTATGGAAAGAACACTCACCTAGGGCCTGCAAGCATTTTATCCCACCTCTGTTCCTAACTCGCCACGTTAGTTTGAAAAAATCACTTGTCTGTTGCCTTTGGTTTATAAACCTAGTAAAGCAGGTTAAATTGTCTTTATAATCTTTTCCAACTCTAAATGATTCTAAGATGTAGTTGAACTGACCTCCACTCATGGTTGTGTGGGAGCTAATTACTGTAGTCAGATCAGTGATGGAAAGTCGTGGTGGAAATATAGGCATAGTTGTAATTATTTTACACAGGATTTCTGTGTGCCTTATAACTCTACTTCTGGATGAACTGCTGTTGCAGTTTTTAAAATAAAAAAGTTTAAAAGAAATCCTTGGCCTTAGCTGTGGGGCTCTGAAACCTGAATCTGACTGATGCTTCCCTCCTAGCTGTGTTCACGTTTTCATCTGCTTGGCAAGCATACTGGTCAGCTGGGTTTTTGTTTCCTTCAGTCTCACTCTCTGGTGACCATTCCTCTGCCTGTGTTTCTTGTGCTGAGATCTTCAGGAGAAGATCTCAACAGAGATTTTATGTAGGGCTAGAAAAACCATGGCGGTATGGTTTCTTTATCCTGAGTTCTGTGTTACTCCATTTCAATTCCCTTTCCCCCCGTCTTTCACTTAAGAAAAAAAAAAAAAAAAAGGCCAAATTTGGGACTTACACTAAATTGACTGCTTTTTCAGTTATGATTTTTCTCAAAAGCCTTGGAGCCAATAGAAGTAGGAATATTGCTGTGGGCTTAGAACAAGTGAAGTCACCAGGACATGGGCTCTTGCTGACTGTATGATTCACCCTTCAGCATCATTAGTCAGTGCAAAGAAGTTGCTAAAATAGGTCACAGAAAGTTGATTTTATATGGTTGTATAGTTTCCATTGGTTATATTTTTCGGAAACCTAACATGCCTCATTGCCAACTGGCATCCTAATTCCTAACAAATCTGTATGGGAACTCTGAAAATGAAGTGTCTTTGACTTTATTTGCGGTTGTTCTGTTAATGCATTTTATCTTTCTTGGCTAAGGAGGACTGTAGTTACTAATTTTACAGACGTCTAGAGTTACCTTAAAACACAGATCTTTTCATGGTACTCTGTTCTTAAAAATGAATCATGGTTCCCCATTCTTTACAAAAATCAAGTGTAAAATTTCTAAAGATCCAGATAATCTTTCTGAGTTTATTACCTACACCTTTCTTCCCCACCTACTGATAAAGATCCCTGGTGTTATTTGCTCAGTCATGTCTGGCTCTTTGTGACCACATAGACTATAGCCTGCCAGGCTCCTCTGTCCATGGGATTTTCTAAGCAAGAATACTAGAGTGGGTTGCCATTTCCTTCTCCAGGGGATCTTCCCAACCCAGAGATCGAACCTGGGTCTCCTGCATTGCAGGCGGATTCTTTACCATCTGAGCCACCAGGAAAGCCCCTTCTTCCCCCATCTCGGTGCTAATTTTGAATGTGCCATGTGTGTTCAACCAACTTAGCCTTTGCTCATGATGTCTTTTCACCCAGAAGACCTTCCCAGCCTTCTTCACTTTTCACAATCCTCCATTATCTTTCAAGGATCAGTTCAAATGCCACATCCTCTCTGAGACCTTTCCATCCTTTTCTATTTTTTTAAATTGAAGTATAGATGACTTACAATATTGCATTAACTTCTGGTGTACCATGTATTGATACACTGTTTTATACACTGTACTCTATATAAAGTTATTATAAAATATTGCCATATTTCCTGTACTGTGCATTATATTGTTTGTAACTTATTTATTTTATATCTGCTAGTTCACACCTCTCTTCACCTATCTTTCTCCTTTCCTGACCTCTTTCCCCTCTAATAACAACTAGTTTGTTCTCTATTTGTGTATTTTTAATTACAATTATGTTTTTTCTTTTATTTCATGTTTCCACAGCACATTTTTTTTCTGCCATACATTATAGGTAATTGCTTGACCATTTACCTTTCACACTAGGTTGGCAGTTCTTTGACACAATGAATTGTAGACAACTTTCTATCGTATTAGGTATGAGCCTGTGAGGCTGTTCGGCTGAATTCTTTGTGTTGGTACTTGCAAAATCAGGATGCACAGTTTCTTTTGTTTGTTTGTTTCCAGAATGAAAATGACCTGCCCTGTCTTTCAGTTTTCCTTACCTAAAGCTTGAGTCAAGTTGAATCAGTTTGTTATTATTAATACTGTCAGTAAGAGCTATCATTTAGTGAGTTAACTTTATGCCCAGACCTGTGCTAAGAAGTATTCATCTGTTATCTTATTTAATATTAATAATAATTTAATATGTTAGATAATATTGTCCTGATTTTACAAAGAAAGTGGAGGCTTAGAAAAGGTAATCTCACCCAAGGCCATCAGGCTATAAGTGGAGAAGCTCCAGGCCCACTCTGGAGGCTACACATAACCATGCTATAAAACCGCCTCTCAAGTCTGAGGAAGCGTAGGACTCATTCCCTCCACCGCAAATAAAACACAGTGTGATCTTGATTTGAAAATCTGGAGGTTGGCATTCCATCCTTATTTGCACACTTTGTGGTGTACCCTTGGCCAAGTCATTTGGTTTCCTGGAACCTCATTCCAAATCTGTTAAATCAGTTAAAATGCTTTTAGAAGCAAGTAATAGACTACTCAACTCGGTAGAAGTGGCATAAATAGTGAGGCCATTTATCATTTTATTTTTTCATCTAACAGATAGCTATTGGACATAGTGCATATCAAACACTGTAGGCAGTAAATACTTAAGGACACCTACCTCTGGTGGCCCCAGAGTCATCAAAGATCCAGGTACTTTTCATCTTTTTTCTCTGCTGTCCTCAGTATAGATGGTGGTGTCTCTTCTTCCCTCATTGATGCAAGGTGGCTGCATTAGCCCCAAAAATATGTATCAGCAGCCAAAGTCAGGAAGGGAAAAAGCAGGGCACCTTGTCTGGATCTTTTCTCAGAGATCCCTAAGAGCATCCCATCAGCAGTCAGAACTGGGTTCCACACTGGTCCCTAAAGCAACCTCTGGCAAAGGAAAATGGGGTTACCAATTTTTTTAAACAAACCACGACACTTTCTGTGGGGGCAGGGAGAAGCCATCTCCACACCTAAACACAATTAGAGTTCTCTTGATAAAGAAGGGGGAGACACTCGACAGAGTAGCCAGGCACCGGACAGGTTCTGCCTCCTGTAGGGCTGGGCTGGAGGATTTCTAGTCCCTTCTGCCTCTGTGTTTCTGTGGTTCAGTGTTACCCAAAGATAGAGCACTTATCTTAAAATCTGATGGCCTAAGTATGGGGATTCTTTTATACTTCATTTCCATAGATTAATGAAACAAGAATGAGAAGCTCACCGTGGCAGACAGTGAGCATCATTTGAAAGCTGATGTTTGGAAATGTTTTCTGGATTAAAAAAAGTTCATAAACACTAGAGATTATCCTTGTTAGAGAAGACAGAAAACCTCTGAATGTAAGAGGTTGAGTCTGTGATCTTCTGGTCAGGTTCACATCCAAAGAGTAAAACTGCCCAGGTCTGTGTTGACTTGTACGCTATCACTGTTGCTCACAGCACAAAGCGCTTAGATGGAGAAGAGCCCTAGCTGTGTATCTAACGCCTACATAGCCACATATGTTACAGGTCTGTTTCTTCTAGAGCCTACACAGACCGTATGTCCTTTCCCCTAAGTTTATGAAGGAAAAACAAATGGGATGTTCTCTTTCACCAACAAAGAAAGATCTCGAAGTAGTTCATCACTTGAGCTTAGTTCATTTCTCCCAGAATAAGTTTGTTAATGACCATCCGTGGGCACTGCAGTCGCCAGCACTATGTACCATATATAAAATGTCCAGGACCCAGCCCCTCTTTGATTCCTGTAGATCATTCTCTTCTTGTTCTTTGCTGTGGGCATTTGTGACAGAGTCATAGTTGACGTGCTTCCTGTTAAATTCACTTCCCTCATCTGACTCTATAATGAGAACAAAGACCCAAGATTAGTTAACTTCCCCCTGCTGCTACTGCTGCTAAGTCGCTTCAGTTGTATCTGACCCTGTGTGACCTCACAGACGGCAGCCCACCAGGCTCCCCCATCCCTGGGATTCTCTAGGCAGAATACTGGAGTGGGTTGCATTTCCTTCTCCAATGCATGAAAGTGAAAAGTCATAGTGAAGTCGCTCAGTGGTGTCTGACTCTTTGCGACCCCATGGACTGCAGCCCACCAGGCTCCTCCGTCATGGGATTTTCCAGGCAAGAGTACTGGAGTGAGGTGCCATTGCCTTCTCCCTACTTTCTGGCTTAAACACTAGAATATGAAACAAATAGACTTGGAAAGCAAAGAGACTTGATTGATCTAGAATGTCAGAGAAGTCTTCATTGAGGAAAGGATGTTCCAGCTGAGTGTTGAGGGTTGAGCATGTAGTGGAAGCACAGATGAACACAGCCTGTGTAGGGAGTGGTCAGAGGCTAAGCCAGAGCAGGACTCATAATGGACTACGAGATTATGGAGGACCTTCAAAGCCAGACCGAGAGAATTAGCATGGTATGTTGGGCAAGAAGCACTTGAAAATTTCTTGAGAGTCAAGATTGAAAGGATATGGACTTCTTGGTGATCCAGTGGTTGAGACTCTGAGCTTCCACTGCAGGGGACATGGGTTTGATCCTTGGTGGGGGAACTAAGATCCTCCATGCCACTCTTGTCCTCTCTCCCTCCCTCTGCACACTCGACTCCCGGGGAGAAATAACTTCCAGGCAGCTTTAGGAGAGGAAGCAGGCATGTATCACTCAGCCTCTGCAGGAAATACTGATTCTGGCTTGCTCCTCTCGATGTGCTTTGCCACCCATCAGCCCTGTGTGGGCAGCCCCCTGGGAGGGAAAGTCTGTGTTGAGTGATCTAGTGATCCACTGGATCCAGTCATCCAGTGTTGCTGGTGACTCACGGGTAAGTCTGTGTAATTCTGGGGTTCTGTTCACGGCTACACCCCTAACCTGTAACCTCCAGCTGGCTCATGTTCGGATTGCTATGAGTCTGACTACCCTCTATCAATCTCAGTTGGTTTGCAACTTGGGTGAAGAGAGATGCTGTTTACTGGGTCTGCTCAGGCCCTAAGAATATGGAAGGATTGGTAGATGGGGTGGAAATGAGAAAACTCTGCCAGTCATCATGATGTGAAGTGATGGGACTCAAACTAGGATGACTGTGGCAAAAGAGAAAGTGGGACTTTTCTCTTTTGTGAAAAGTGAAAGTGAAAAGAGAAATGACTTTTCCCAGCACTGGCTTCGTAAAAGAAAGTGACTTTTCTCTTTTGTGAAAAGAGAAGGAACGGCTGTCCTTGGGCTGTGAACTCTTGATAGGATCTGTCTGACTCATTTGGCGTTCCCACAGATCCCAGCAGAGTCCTTTGTGCGTGCATCCAACAAGTGCTTATGGAGCCAGTGCGGCTAATATGGGGGTGAGAGGGACATCCAGGTCCTTGTCTTCAAGGAGCAGCGGTTCTTTGAAAGAAATAAAAGAAGGTCGTAAGATAAGAGACTGAGAGGGGCCCTTTAGCTGAGGTGCTGAGAGGCGGTGGCCTCACTGAGGATGGCACCTTTGAGGTGCAAAGCTGAGGAGATGAAGACGTCAGTGGAGCTGGGGGGAGGTGTTCCAGAGAGAGGACACAGCAGCTCCAGAGTCCTCCAGGCCAGAAAGCACTCAGCTCGTTCAAAAAACACAGGAGGCTTTTGGCTGGAGTCAGAGAAGAAATGTGAGATGGTGCGAGGTGAGGTCAGAGCAGTAGTCAGAGGCCAGACTGCAGGACAGAAAACAGAGACATTGGAAGCATCTAGAATCTGGAGGAAGGAGACAGATTGAGGCGCAGGAGATGCAGGTGCAAATGAGTACTTTGGAATAGAATAGACACAATACACTTTGGGATATTAGAAGACAAGAGGAGAAGAGATCCTGGAAGGGTAATTTTCAGATGTAATAGAGGAAGAGATTCTGAAGAAGAGAGAGAGTCCACCTTCAGAGTGGAGGTAGATGGGCTAGCTTTTCCTGGTCTTCTTTTGAGACCAGAAGCTGAAGTAGGAAACAGATCAATTGAATTCTTAGATGTGTCAGGCATCATTCTGAGAGTTACTGATCTCTTCTTCATAATAATACAATGAGGTAGGTACTATCATGCATGCATGCTAAGTCGCTTCAGTCATGTCTGACTCTTTGCAACCCTATGGATTGTAGCCCACCAGACATTATAGCCTAGCCCAGCCCACCATGGGATTCTCCAGGCAAGGGTATTGGAGTGGGTTGCCATGCCCTGTTCCAGGGGGTGTTCCTGACCCAGGGATGGCACCCACATCTCTTATGTCTCCTGCAGGAGAATTCTTTAGCAGGTGGATTCTTTACCACTAGCACCACCTGGGAAGCCCAGGTGCTATTATAGCCCCATTTTAAAGATGATAAAACTGAGACTTGGGTTAAGTCATTTGTCCAGGGTTACCCAGACATTTAGGACAGAATTATGATATAAACTTCGGCCAGTTGGCTTAAGCACCTGTGGTCTTACACTTGTATAGTACATTGGTTGGTGTAATGTTGAAGTGAAGCCAAGTAAAATATATATAAAGGCCCTCCCTCTGGTGCACATAGAAAGAGATGGTAGAATTTGGAGCTTGAAAGACTAAAGAAGGTGTGGAAAAATTGTTCTGGGATTGTGTTTGAGATCCGTGAAATGAATAAAAGAAGGAATGTCAGGATTAAAGCAATAAAAGAACATGAATTTATGTTTGACCAGTGCTCTGGTCTGAATATATGCATCCCCCAAAATTCATATGTTAAACTTCTGGCTCCAGAAGTGATGGAATTAGGAGGGGGATTTGCAGGGTGCTTATTAGGATGTGAGGGTGGGGGCCCTCTTTTCACATTTATTCGTCTTGTTATATGAACTTAAATGTTTCCTTTAAATTTGCCTAGATAATTTTGGTTTGGAATATTGTCAACACATAGGCTTTTGAGTTCTTTGAAAACATTAAAATGTTGCTCTGTCTTTCCTTCTGAACTATTGCCTGGTCTTTGGGAGTCCTATTCTTAGGACTTCATTCCTTGTCTTGACTCAGGCCATTCAGACTTTCTTGATAAACTAAACATTTACCTAAATGTTTCATTAACTGTGATCTGAGACATGCATTTAAAAAAAACATGGTTTTTTAAAAACAAAATTGCATAAAGTGACCAAAATGGAAGCACATTTTGTTTAATTACATATGGTAATATATGTGAATAAATCTCGCTATTATTTATATTATTATTACATATATATATTATAATGTCTAAAAGCTTAATATCAGATACTCTGCAGTCTGGGCAGAAGGATTGTGAGTGCTGGGATGTGGAGGCAGAAACCTTTTTTTACCTTTCTTATTGATTTTCTTGGAATATTTTATTATATAATTTAATACATATTTGATGAGTGTGAAATAGTATCTGAAATATGAGTCACCAAGGTGGTATAGCCATAGAGCCTTGTGGCTTAGGGGAGGACAGCTGTGTTCAACTAGAGGGGACAAGGAAAGGCCTCGGGAAGAAGTGAGATTTCATACTAGCTCTTACATATGAGGAAAACGTGGACAAGAAGAGATTCAAGGAAATCTAGGCTGGAGTGAACAGTGAGAGAGAATCCCATGGTTGGGAGGGGCCAGTAGTAAAAGTCACAGCAAGTCCCCTGGCTGGAGTGTGGGTAGTGGAGGAGAGTGGTTGGAGGAGACTGGCTATAGAGTATGGAAGGCCCCTGGAAAAATTCATAACAGAGGGATCAGGCTAACATCCTCTGACCCTCCTAATCAATCTCCACATCCCTACAAGCAGGACAACCACCTGTAGCATATTCTCACAAAAAAGAAAAGCATCTACCTGGACCTTGAGATCTGTATAGCAGTTGACAGTAAACCTAGGAAACAGGAGCATTTGAACAATACCCCGAGGATAGATTCAGCCAAATCCAGGCTGTACGAAATTCTACAGGACAGAGAAACTAATTTCTTCAATAAATTGTTGCTGTTCAGTTGCTAAGTTGTGTCTGACTCTTGTGACCCCATGGGCTGTAGCCTGCCAGGCTCCTCTGTCCATGGTATTTCCCAGGCAAGAATACTGGAGTGGGTTGCCATTTCCTCCTCCAGGGATCTTCCCGACCCAGGGATTGAACCTGCATCTCCTGCAGTGGCAGGAAGATTCTTTACTTCTGAGCCACTAGAGAAGCCCAAAATATATGCCATGACAAAGAGGGAGAAAGAGGGAACTGCTACAGATTTAAAGAGACTTAAAAGACCTATCACAACTGTATGGATACAAACAAGCTGTGGAAAATTCTTAAAGAGATGAGAATACCACACCACCTTACCTGCCTCCTGAGAAACCTGTATTCAGGTCAAGAAGCAAGAGTTAGAACCGGACATGGAACAATGGACTGATTCAAAACTGGAAAGGAGTATGTCAAGGCTGTATATTGTCACCCTACTTATTTAACTTCTATACAGAATAAGGTAAGGTAAGGTAAAGTCACTCAGTCGTGTCCGACTCTTTGCGACCCTGTGGACTGTAACCTACTAGGCTTCTCTGTCCATGGGATTCTCCAGGCAAGAATACTGGAGTGGATTGCCATTTCCTTCTCCAGGGAATCTTCCCGACCCAGGGATCGAACCCGGGTCTCCCGCATTGGGGGCAAATGCTTACTATACAGAGTACATTATGCAAAATGCCAGCCTGGATGAAGCACAAGCTGGAATCAAGATTGCTGGGAGAAATATCAATAACCTCAGATATGCAGATGACACCACCCAAATGGCAGAAAGCGAAGAGAAACTAAAGAGCTTCTTGATGAAGGTGAAAGAGGAGAATGAAAAAGCTGACTTAAAACTCAGCATTCAAAAAATGAAGATCATGGCATCTGGTCCCATCACTTCATGGCAAATAGATGGGGAAACAATGGAAACAGTGATAGACTTTATTTTCTTGGTCTCCAAAATCACTGCAGATGGCACCTGCAGCCATGAAATTAAAAGACGCTTGCTCCTTGAAAGAAAAGCTATGACAAACCTAGACAGCATATTAAAAAGCAAAGACATTACTTTACTACAAAGTTACGTATAGTCAGAGCTATGGTTTTTCCAGTAGTCATGTATGAATGTGAGAGTTGGACCATAAAGAAAGCTTTGTTCAAAGAACTGATGCTTTTAAACTATGGTGTTGCAGAAGACTCTTGAGAGTCTCTTGGACAGCAAGGAGATCATACCAGTCAATCTGAAAGGAAATCAATCCTGAATATTTATTGGAGGGACTGATACTGAGGCTGAAGCTCCCATACTTTGGCACCTGATACAAAGAATCGACTCACTGGAAAAGACCCTGATGTTGGGAGGGGCTTCCCTGATAGCTCAGTTGGTAAAGAATCTGCCTGCAGTGCAGGAGATCACAGTTCTATTCCTGGGTCCAAAATCTGCTGGAGAAGGGATAGGCTACCCACTCCAGTATTCTTGGGCTTCCCTTGTGGCTCAGCTGGTAAAGAATCTGCCTGCAGTGGAGGAGACCTGGGTTCAGTCCCTGGGTTGGAAAGACCCTGTGGAGAAGGGAAAGGCTACCCACTCCGGTATTCTGGCCTGGAGAATTCCATGGACTGCATAGTCCATGGAGTTGCAAGTAGTTGGACACGACTGAGTGACTTTCAGTTTCACTTTCACTGATGCTGGGAAAGATTGAAGGCAGGAAGAGAAGGTGACAACAGAGGATGAGATGGTTGGATGGCATCACCGATTCAATGTACATGAGTTTGAACAAGCTCTGGGAGATGGTGAAGGACAGGGAAGCCTGGTGTGCTGCAATCTATGTGGTCAAAAAGAATCAAGACACGACTGAGCAACTGAACAACATAAAGACCTGTCAACCAAATCAATGTGTAAACCTAAATCGAACAAATCATCTATATAAAGACATTTTTTTAGATAATCTGGGAAAATGAGATACAGACTGGGTATTAGGTAAGGAATTATTAATGTTTGGGGCATGAAAATGGTATATGTTGTAAAGTTCTTACCTGTTAGATTGGAGGTATAGCCTGAAGTATTGACATTACAGATGATGAAATGTCTGCAGTTTGCTTTCAAAAATATTCTAGAAAACACACACTTACAAACCATGAGTTGGAGAGGAGACGGTAGCAGAAACTTGGTGATTTAAAAAAATTAATTTTAATTGGAAGCTAATTACTTTATAGTATTGTGGTGGTTTTTGCCATACATTGAAATGAGTCAGGCACAGGTGTACATGTGTCCCCATCCAGAACCCCCCTCCCACCTCCTTCCCCATCCCACCCCTCTAGGTTGTCCCAGTGCACCACTTTGAGTGCCCTGTTTCATGCATTGAACTTGGACTGGTGATCTATTTCACATATGGCAATATGCATGTTTCAATGCAAATCTCTCAAATCATCCCACCCTCACTTTCTCACACAGAGTCCAAAAGTCTGTTCTTATCTGTGTCTCTTTTGCTGTCTTGCATATAGGGTAGCTGTTACCATTATTCTAAATTCCATATATATACATTAATATACTGTATTGGTGTTTTTCTTTTTGACTTACTTCACTCTGTGTAATAGGCTCCAGTTTCGTCTACCTCATTAAAACTGATTCAAATGCATTCTTTTTAATAGCTGAGTAATATTCCATTTTGTATATGTACCACAACTTTATTATTCATTTGTCTGCTGATGGATACCTAGGTTGCTTCCATGTCCTGGCTATTGTAAACAGTGCTGTAATGAACACTGGGGTACACGTGTCTCTTTCAGTTCTGATGTGCTTGGTGTGTATGCCCAGCAGTGGGATTGCTAGGTCGTATGGCAGTTCTATTTCCAGTTTTTTAAGGAATCTCCACACTGTTCTCAATAGTGGCTGTACTAGTTTGCATTCTCACCAATAGTGTGGGAGCTTGGTGATTTTTTTAGACTGAGGGTTGGGTCCATAGGAAAATGTGTTATGGTCAACCTAAGGAGTTTGAACTTTATCATGTAGGACTAGGAAACTTGTGCAGGGTTTGGGGCTAATGAGGAAGCATGAGAAAGGTTATAAGCGGCCCAGAAAGGTTACCCTGGTAACTGAGTGGGACATGGCGGGTGGGGAGGAGGACCCACAATGGGAGCCCATTTAAAATCTTGATTAAGATGGTGGCTATGAGAATGGAAACTTTTTTTTTTTGAGAATAGAGAGAGGAAATAATGGTAAAAGAGGAACTCTTTGGTGGGTTGGCTGTACAGAAATGAATCGGGTGCATAAGGGAGGAAATCCCCGTTTCCTCTTCAGTGACTAGCAATTTTTATCCTTAAGCTACTGCTCTGAGTAGTATGGGACAAGGAGAGCGAAAGGGATCTTTGTTGAGGAGGAACTGAGCCAAGTCTTCATAACTGGCCACAGTGGAAAGAAGTGGGGAAATAGAATTCTCAGGTTCTTTTTGTTTATGTTTTTGCCTTGTTTCTTGTTCTTTTTTACGAGAGAATTAGTCTCTTGTAGTTTCAGTATGAAATTTATAGATACAGTGATTCATTTTGATCACCTTTCTGTTTTTGTTGGGGAAATGGTGATAATCTTTGTCAGAGGTTCTACCTGAATCATTTATGATATTAGTTAAGACAAAGATAATAGTGTTCATTTGTGAAATGGAACACTTTAGAAAAATGTAGGTGATGAAATGATATGGTCTGGGGAAATAAAAATTGACCTATGGTAAATTAATGGAAGCTTAGATTTAAGTGTATAACTTCTGATTTGTCAATAGCAAAAATATTCAAGATAAACTGTAGATTCAGCAGAAAGTAACAGCAAGAGATTAAAGAGAAACGATAGTTCTCCAGCTCTCTATAGAGTCAATGATAATTCATACTTCACACAAAACATACTGATAAGGTCTGATATAAACAGGCCCTCCAGAAAGGAATACACTCAGAATAGTTTTTTTATCACATCTGTTCTCTTCTTTTTCAAGAAATTACACTTCAAACTGCAGTCTATAAGGATGGGTCATATCCTATGATTCGGAGAAGGCAATGGCACCCCACTCCAGTACTCTTGCCTGGAAAATCCCATGGGCAGAGGAGCCTGGTAGGCTGCAGTCCATGGGGTCGCTAAGAGTCGGACACGACTGAGCGACTTCACTTTCACTTCTCACTTTCATGCATTGGAAAAAGAAATGGCAACCCTTTCCAGTGCTCTTGCCTGGAGAATCCCAGGGATGGGGGAGACTGGTGGGCTACCATCTATGGGGTCAAACGGAGTCGGACACAACTGAAACAACTTAACAGCAGCAGCAGCAGCAGCATATCCTATGATTAACCCCTCTTTTCTCTTTCTCAGTTTAACATACCTATTTAGAGAGGGCTGAGCTGAGGAGGAAGAAAATATTGAAACACTGTGCATTCTTTACCTTATTCTGCAACAAGAAGGAGGGGAACTTTTGAGACTGCTTACTAGACTTGCATTCAGTCCACCCAAGCTGGCATCTGTTCTCCTAGCTTATAAAGGCTTCCTAGGTGGCTCAGTGGTAAGGAACCCGCCTGCCAATGCAGGAGACGTGGGTTCAATCCCTGGGTCAGGAAAATCCCCTGGAGGAAAAAATGGCAACCCGCTCCAGTATTCTTGCCTGGAGAATCCCATGGACAGAGGAGCCTGGAGGGCTACAGTTCATGAGGTTGCAAAGAGTCAGACACAGCTGAGTGACTGAGCACACACACACACACACCCTAGCTTATACAATCAGAAAGGAGCGAGGTGTGCTTCTGGTTTAGGTCCAGTTACAGTTAGAATTTCTAATTTGTGGTAGCTGTTGTAAAAAGCTCTCGGGGAGGAGAGAAAAGGAGAGAAAATTTCCTAGCTAAAAGCAAGAGAGATGGCTTTTCTTTTGCTCAGGAATGCGTAGCTGAGCTGTTGGGCCTCAGAAGGGATGGGGATGGATGCGTGGTTATGGGTCTTGTTATGGAGAAGGTTGACCTGTCATCGGCACCTGATGGAAACGGAGGGAGGAGGCCACAGCATAGTGTCTACAGCACTGCCTCTCATTGCATTATCGGAAGAGAAAGATAATCTGAGAATAGTCGTCCATTATCTCTCTCTACAAAGGGATTAGTGTGGGTTGCAAGAAATTAATGGCTTTTGAATTAGCACAGAAATACTAATGAATGTCAGGACCAGAGATGTAAAGTAGGTGAAATTAGCTTTTCTCTGCCGTGTTTCTCTCCTTTTCTCTTTTGGTTTGCTATTTTTAAGATCTAGATCTGTGTTACTCTTTTTCATTTTTTTCTCCATCTAAGATCAGAAATCCTACCCCTTTGGGAATGTGATTTGTCTTCTTTAGGGAGTGACTCAATTAGTTTATGACTGTCTCCGATGTGTCAGCAAAAAGGTTGAGAAACATTCAGAAATGAAAAACTTTGCTAGGGAGGAGAGCTACCTCATTTTCACGCCCAATGAAAGTATCAGGACATCTCCCAAGTGACAGCCCCCTTTTATTAAAGTATGACGTCTGTATCTATGGCAGCTAATCATTAATTAAAGATGGCATGACCAGATGAACTTGTGGGGAAGAGGGGAAGAGAAGGGAAGGGAGTTAGATCTTCTATATGCTCGGCATTATGCTAGAAGCTTTATTTCTATTCTAATTTTTACTAAGTACCCACTATGTACTAGGCATTGCACTATGCACCATGACATAAGGATGAAAGGACAGACCTCTCCCCTGTCCTCTGTGGAGCTTATAGTCCAGTAGGGAAAACACACTTCTTTAAAAAAATCAACATTTATTTTGTTTGTTCAGATATTTAAATAAATTATTATAATACAGCCTGAGAAGAGCCCATTAGAAGAGAATAATATAGTAAGGATCCCTGATACTGATCCAGGGGTGTATGTAGGCAGACTAGGGGGTGGGGTTGGGGGAGTCAGGGCAGACTTCTTCTAGAAGAGAGGATCCTTGAGTGATGGGTAAGTGTATGGTAGCCGGTGGAAGTGGTGGAAGGGGCATTGCAAGCGAAGCGAGTAGTGTAAGCAGGTTCAAAGAGAGGAGAGAACGGCTATCCAAGCAGACACCTAAGAAGTAAGCTAGTTGAGTCATGTCTGGAGAACTGATTATGAGCCAGAAGGCCCCTGGCCTGGCCTTGAACACTGATGGGAGTGTCTGAGAATCAGGAGTTTGTGAGCAGCACGCATCATGCTCTGTTCTTTGGACTGGCCCTTCCTGTCTCTACCAACCTAAAGAAAGATGAGTATTGTCAGGGAGTTAGGTCAAGGGGCAAGAGGAGCATTCTTTCTCATATTTGGTGCTTTGTAGAACACTGGGCTTCCCTGGTGACACAGTGGTAAAGTATTTGCCTGCCAAAGCAGGAGACACGGGTTCGATCCCTGGGTCGGGAAGATCCCATGGAGAAGGAAATGGCAACCACTCCAGTATTCTTGCCGTAGAAATCCCGTGGACAGAGGAGTGAGCCTGGTGGGCTACAGTCCATAGAGGTCGAAAAGAGTCAGACCTGACTGAGTGACTAACCAACAACAAAAGAACATTACCTAGAAAACAGGAAATTATGGCAAAAAGCGGTCGTTTCATGGGCCCGCAGAGCATGACCCCAGTCATTCCAGTGTTTCTGTTTTTTGAACAGGCTTTTGCCTGTCTCATTGACAGCGAACCCCCAGCTGCCAGTACTTACTTTTGCAGTCAGAATTCCACCCTAGGTAAGTTCTTCAGACGTGAGGGTTTCCCTCAATTACATCTTGTTGATTAGACACTCTCTTGGAATTTTTACTACCTCTGTTTAATATTGTGTTTGGTTTGAGCTAGCAGGTTAGGCTGATCTGTTTGTTTTCTGGCACCTGCCTTGTCATCTCATTCAGTTCATTCATGTTCATGGATTAATACGTTACTTCTTTTTTTTTCCCTTGCTTTCTAGAACACAAGCCAGCATTCCCGAACATCCTAAAGAAGGGTTACCTGGAGATTCGGAAGGACCATGACAGTTACTGGCAAAGCTGTTACGCCGAGCTCTCCCCCTACAGCTTATACTTCTACAGCCTCGACAGCAGTGGGAATCAGAACCTCTACGCCACATACCAGCTGTCCCACTTCCAGAGCATATCCGTTCTGGGAAACCTTGAGGCCAGGCTGGTGGACACCGTCCTGTATGACAACACTCAACTGCAGCTAAAGGCAGAGTCACCATGGGAGGCTTTGGACTGGGGCCAGAAGCTCTGGGAAGGCGTGCACGCTGCCGCACCAGCCTACGTGGGCCGGCCGGGAGAGCTGGCCGCCTCCCCGGGGCTGGGCCATCACATTGACTGTCCACAGAATCACTGTTTACAGAAGAAATCCCGTGAGCTGCTCATGCCATCCCCTGTGCTGGATAGCCCCAAACAGTATCAAAACATCCTCAAATCTGGGACGCTGTACAGGCTGACCATGCAGAACAACTGAAGGCATTTACGTTTGTGCTGAGCAGGACCTGCCTGATGGCCTTTCCGCCGGGCAAGCTGGATGAGGACCCCCTGCTGAGCTACAACGTGGACGTGTGTCTGGCCGTCCAGCTGGACCACCTGGACGACTGTGATTCTTGCTTTCAAGTCATTTTCCCCCAAGATGTCCTCCGCCTCCGTGCTGAGACGCGGCAGAGGGCTCAGGAGTGGATGGAGGCCCTGAAAACAGCTGCCAACGCGGCCAGGAGTTCAGAACAGAATCTGCAGGTCACGCTGAGGACCAAACCCAGGGATCAGATGGGTGGGCACGAACTCAGGAAGAACAAACGCCAGTCGGTGACCACTAGCTTCCTTAGCATCCTGACGACTTTGTCTCTGGAACGAGGGCTCACTGCTCAGAGTTTCAAATGTGCAGGTATGAAACAACATTTCAGCCTAAAACTCATTAAAGAACAAAATCCTGAATCCCACAAGTGGAATTCACTTGAAAAATCCCTTTGGGAAGCCAGTCCCCGATAACCTCTTGAATCTCACTTAGTCGTGTCCAAGTGTTTGTGATCCCATGGACCGTAGCCCACCAGGCTCCTCTGTCCATGAGATTTCTCAGGCTAGAATACTGGAATGGGTAGCCATTCCGTTCTCCAGGGAATCTTCCCAACCAGGGATCGAACTCAGCTCTCCCATGTTGCAGGCAGATTCGTTACCATCTGAGCCACCAGGGAAGCCCCTCCGTTAAGGAGTTTGCTGTATTAAACCATCTATCCATCTTCATGCCATGCTGATGAAGTAAGTAGAAGCAGCTGTGATCTACCCACTGAATCAAAATGACTCGGCTGCAGCATAAGCAGGCTAGAATGTAGACTTCCTGAGTCTGCTGTGATTCCATTTCCTCTGCCTTCTTAAATCAAGGTCACTGGGAATGTAGATGTCACAGACTGTCTCCTAAGAGACATCCATGCCCAGAGCTGACTGCTGGCATTCCTTAGGTAAGGAAAGCATCCATAGTCAGTAACTGTCATTGTCATGACCTTGTCAGAGTCTGTTAAGGAAGACTCCAGAAAGTCAGCCTTGACAGAGAACCTGGAGGAGGCCAAGTGCAGGGTGATGTGATGAAGTAGCAGGTGGCCTCTGAGTCACGATGGGCTGGGCCCTCACCCTCGGGACTCCTGGGGCTGCCGCACTGCTGTGGAGGGTGAGACCCAAAGTGGAGGCCGAGGCCCAGTCATCTGGTAGTCCTTAAAACCCTGTTATTGCTTCTCTCCCCTACTCACCATTCCTTTCACCTTCCCGCAAACAGTAAACCAGAAAGCACACATCCCTCACTAAACCAAGTCTGTATATCTCCTATGAGCAAAATCAAATTATTTGCCTTTCACTGCACATGCTTGTGCGCTCAGTTGTGTCCGACTCTTTGTGACCCAATGGACCATAGCCTGCCAAGCTCCTCTGTCCATGGGATTTTCTAGGCAAGAATACTGGAGTGGGTTGCCGTTTCCTGTTCCAGGGGATCCTACCAACCCAGGGATCAAACCCATGTCTCTTGTGTTTCCTGTGTTGGCAGGTGGGTTCTTTACCAACAGTGCCACGTGGCAAGCCTTTCCCTTTGACTAAACCCCATGCAATTTGTCACAAGAAATTTACCATGGAGCCTGATTTGGAAAATTTCAATTCAAGTGTATCAGATTTAAGTATGTTGTTTAAAAATGAACAAGAAACCTACCACCAGTCAAGAACAGATTTTCAATTTCATGTCCCTTCCTGCATTCAGAAAAGCCAAATAGTCGTGGCACCGTGAACCTTTGAACTTAGCTTAGTTATGATGGTTGCCTCTTCTATTGAAAAATAATTTACCCAAAGTGGGGATTAAGTGAATCATCCGCGCTTTGTCTGGAGGGCCTCAGTAGCTTGGGAGCAGACACTTGCAGGGGTGGGCTGGGAGAGAGCAGCAACTCCGAGCCAATAAAGAAGCCATGCTAGGTGAGGTACACACGTCTGCAAGCTTGTGTGACCTTGTATTAAGTCAGCCAGCTACTTTCGGAAAAGTTTTTGAGATAAGATGCTGGTTTTAGCACAGTTTTTAGGAATTATTGACATTGCAGTGTCTTCATACACTAGTGCATATATTATATTTCAGAGCTCAGCCAGTCAATAATAATTTATGAGCGCTTGCTCTATGGATGTGCTGGAATTGTGGCACACTCCTGTGGCTTTAGACTGCTGAGGAAGGCAACAAATCTGCTGTGTTATTGGAATCAGAAAGAACAGCTCAGCTTCATTTTCAAGGCGGAGACCAGAGTATAGATCAGGAACTTCCTAGTAAAAGAGGGAAGGAAAGCCTCAGGTGTTAAACAAAATGATCCCTTTGTGGCCTTCTACTTCACCTTCCTGTCCTAAGTTTGCTTCCTGATGGAGTGTGCCCTGCATACACCTTGTGCTACCTGAGCAGCATCTCTAATACCCAGAGAAAGGAGAAATACAGGCAGAGGGTACCGTTTGGCAGGTATACCACATCTGGCAGTTGGAGAAAGGAGAACAGGAAAAAGGCATAGAAAGGTGAGTGGAAGAGACAGGGAGAAGAAAGCTAAGTGGAAAAGAGTACGGAAGGGATCACATAATGGGCTGGGATAGGACCTGGAGCAGCTTCTTTGTGTGTGCCCGCTAGGTTGCTTTAGTCATGTCTGATTCTTTGCGACCATATGGATTGTAGCCCACCAGGCTTCTCTGTTCATGGGATTCTCCAGGCAAGAATACTGGGTTGGGTTGCTGTGCCCTCCTCCAGGGTATCTTCCCGACCCAGGGATCAAGCCCGAGTCTCTTATGTGTCCTGCATTGGCAGGCGGGTTCTTTACCACTAGCGCCACCTGGAAAGCCCCAGAGCACCTGCTTTAGGGTCCGTGTTTTATGATGCCACCCTCTGCTGTGTGAATCGGGTGCCCACTGATCGGCCGTCTGGAGAATAGGCTGTGGATGGTGGTAATAGGGACCCCGGAGACAGGGTAAGGTAGTCTAAGAGTCTTGGCTCTGCTCGACTTTTACTTTCTTGCTTTTGGTTTGGAGTACTAATGGGCACAAGTAGCTTTCTCATTTGGCGTGGGAAGAAGTCAGTCCTAATTTGTACAGTGTGGCTGATTCTCAAGTAAAATGTTTAATTTCACTTCACGTCCCTTCTTCCATCAGAAACAGCTACGCTCAGTTGCTCTGTGGTACACGTGGGTTATGCGTGGCTTTCCATTTTCCTGAATACCTGTGCCCAGAATACTGGTTTCCTATCTCAGATAGGCATACTCCATCTCCTGTAGAGGGCAGAGTCTCAAAAGAAAAAGGCCCAAACTTGGTAAGCAAACCTCTGAATGTTGTTTCAAGTTACTTAGGAGGCTGTTCCTTATATCAAAGATTATTATAGCAGATGGAACTTGAAAACTTGATCTATGTTTCTCACAAACACAGTTAATCTAAACCAGCTGTTTGTGCGTTTAGTCCTTGTGTCCCCTAGCTTTTCATCTTCATAAAAACATGCCTTCAGTGAAAGAGCTGGTCGCATAAGCATGTTTACCTTCCAAGCTGTCAAAAAGTCCAATAAACTGTTTTTCGTTGAATCTTGGCTTTCTTTATCATTTTGGGGAGAAGCTAATTCACAGTATTTCACTGTTTAAGTGAGCCTCTTTAGACTACAAGGACTTACGTCCACTTGGTCCCTCCCCCTTTAAATATTCCTAATGAATAAACTTTAACAGTGAAAGATTGCACTGAGCAGGTCTTTATCATGATGTCATTTGGTTGCTATTCGGGGGAGCCACAGATGTTGGCTTTTAAATCTACAAAATAGTGCAGTTGGCCTCATTTCACTGAATACTTTATGTAGGTGAAGAATTTTCTATATCCTTTTTAGAAACTTAGAGAGCCCCGGCAGAGAAAATGGACCCTGACCATCCCCAAATGCCTGAGGTTACGGTTTTGAAAATACATGCTTGCGCGTAACTGTTTATTTCTTAACATGTGCTTGAACTTTTTATAGTTGTGTTTGATTATGTGTGGTTTGTTACATTGCTCCCTCTCCAGCTCCATGGATGCTAGGAAGCCCAGCTACGTGGTCTTCCTGCTGTTCTGTAGCCTATTCTTGCTCATTCATGGATCCAAGGCCCTTACACGTACTCTTCCTTCTTTCTGAGAACGTGCTTCTGAAAATTAAATTTTTCCATTCATTCCACCATTTATTGTGTACCGAGTTTCTGACCACATGCCTCAACCTCAGATGTACCTGGAGGAGTCAGTGGTCCCTGCCCTCAGGGAACTTGCAGTCTCCTAGGGAAACCAACGTTAACCAGATTCATCACCAATGCCAAATGGTAACTGTGAGCAGAGCTGGGGAAGCGAGGCCCACAGGTCAGATTCCGGAGCTGTCAGAAGTGGTGCCAAGTGGAAGTCTATGAAACTGCAAACATTGTGTCTTTTCTGACCAACCAAAAAGGGCAGTTTGATAAGGTTGAACTTCATGTTTGACCCTGAAGTCCCAGAAGGTTCCTGGGCAAAGGAGAACATGAGGAAAGTGGTATTTAGGAACAATTAATTTGCCAGTGCTTTAGTACAACTTTACAGAAGCACTTTAGCAGAAAGTAAGGAATGCTTCTTTAATGAAGTCACTGGTTGGGATTCAAAATTATGTTTGGCAGCAGGGCATCTATAGTGTTAAAATATTAATGCTAAAACAAATGACTGTGCGGCTTATTAAAATATTTATGGGGTATGTACCTGTAAGTGGTTCTAAATGAGGTCATTCACAAAATGCTATATAAATTTGATTATAAAACAGTAGCACAGTTTTCTTCAGGAATTAGAAAATGTGTACATACCTATTTCCCCTCAACAGATACTTGGTTTCCTGGCAGTAATATGCAGATATTTTTCCTGTAGTTTCCCAACAATCAAGAAACATAGCAGTTGAGTGTTACGATAAAAGAGCCCAGAGCCTTGTTTATAGATGTGGCAAGAGATGGGAATGCTCACGTCTCAAAACGTCTTCAGTTCAGTTCAGTTTGCAATCGGATGGCCCACTGTGGGGCAGTGTTCTTGATTGTGAACCGAAATTGAAAATGTTAACAGAAGAAACAGCAGAAAAACAGTGGTCTGAGGGGATCCCCTCCACCATTTCACACTGTCGGTTTTTATGGTTTTACTCCTTGGGCTGCTGTTTAACCTCTTAGGACTGCTGTTGGTGATTACATCTCTCTGGCCTTAAGAGCTTTTTGCTTTCCTTTTTTCTACCCCCCCTAGACCTTGGGAGGGGTAAGCCCAAGGGGTGGGGGGAGTTTTGCTGTGAATTCTTCAGCCATTTAGTGCAAATTCCTGTAATTACCGGCATTGTGTCCTTTCTGAATGGCACATAATACAGCAGAAGCCATTCCTAATTGAGACCTTACAGGAGGTACAAATCCTCTCTTTGTTCAGCCTGACAAATTAGTGCCAGAAAGTGGCAGGGTCCGAGTGGAAATCAAAGGCAAGGAACACAAAGATGGAACTTAAGGCTACAGTAATAACCCTCTCTTGTCCTGAAGGGAAAAAAAGGAATGACCAATGAAAAATGAAGTTTTTTTTCTGTTATAAATTCCCTTGACATGACAGCACCTCGGGGCTGCTCTATTTATTTAGCAAAAGTGATTAAACAGTAATACAACAGGGCCGCCCATTGTTTCCCCCGGTGCCCCCACCTCACAGACCCCTGCTGCCTCGGCTAATTGATGGACAATGAACCTCTGATAAAGAGGTATGTTGTTAGGACCTGAGGTGGGGGGAGCCTTTTTTCCCCTCTTTTTGTGTGTCTGAGTGTATGTATGTGTGTGTGATTTCATTTTTGTTTGAATTGCACTCCAGTTTCTCTTTGCCCCACCCTTTCTTTCCCCTTCTCTCTCCTTTGCTTTCCACTCCCCTTACCCCAAAGCTTTTGAGCAATTGCTCCCAGCTGACATTCACAAGCAGGTAGTGAGGAATTAGAATTGTAGTACAGGCTTTTGACAAGTTTATCTTCGAGCAAACTTCCTCCTCTCCCTTTGGTCCATTTAAGGCAGAACAGCAGTGTGAGAAGACAGAAAAGGGGAAGAGGGCTGATTATTGATGCTTTAAGCTTAGAGAAGTGAGGTTTTTTTTTTTTGTTGTTTGTTGTTTTTTTAGTTTCTCGTGCGTGGGAACGGATGTCTGAAGCTAATCTTTCAACTTTAAGAATCTGTGCACAGTTATGTGTGTAGGTGGGGGCGGCGTTGTAGAATAAGAAATAAAATTTTGAATTATTTAAATCTCCCCTCAGTTCCTGAGACGCGAGGATTGATTATTTTAGGATAGAATGTGGCTGCTTGTGGTGTAATTCAGCACCCCAAGATTGCTGTAAATGGTGGGAAGATGACCAAAGGCCTCTAGGCAGATAATTAATAGCTCCTAGTTATATATGCTCAGCTAGCTAAGCTGAAGCTAAATCCCAAATTTAACTCTGTTACAGCTGCAAAAACAAATCATTTCAAGCCCCTATGAAAGCAAAATATATTAAACAAACAGTATCGACCTTGTTAATACCCCATGGCATTTCATGTGATAAATGAGGGCGTCTTTCTGGCAAAGGCCTGTTTTATGGCATCGTTTGGACATAAAAGATACCTTTACCCTGGTAATACAAGCATCCCTGATAGAAAGTATGGAGTGGTTAATTATTCATTAAATAGCTGCCAGTCTGGAAGTAAGCAGTATTTCTGACTTGGGCACAGTTAGTTACTTATTGGCCTCAGAGTAAATCATGCAGAATGGCAATTCTTAAGAAAAAGAGAAATTGAATTTGGAAGCTGATTATGCATGAGTCTAGGTAAAATAAGTTCTGTACATTTTTAAGTGCCAAGTAGGAAAGTTATACAGCTTACTACTTAGATTCTTGAAAAAACGAATTCCAGTATGGCCAAAAATCTGTTTTGATTCTCATGTGAAAAATTAGGGGATCCCTAGTAGCCAAAGTGCCAGACCTCCTAAGGAAATGAGAGACAAAAAAGAAATTGACTTTCCTTGATAGCTCCAATTCCTCTCTTTACTACTATTTTCAAATTTGTCTCACACTTATTAGGAATCGTAATACAGTGAAGATTTATTTGACTTAAGGAATAGGCAGGTAGCCAATTGGAGAGAAACAATTAAGGAAGACTCTGCTGTGCCCCTCAAAACATAAATAGCTTGGAGTAATGAGAACTATTTAGTCCATTATTACTGTCTCACTTTGTATTGGGCTTCCCTGTGGCTCAGCTGGTAAAGAATCTACCTGCAATGCGGGAGACCTGGATTTGATCCCTGGGTTGGGAAGATCCCCTAGAGATGGGGAAAGCTACACACGCCAGTATTCTGGCCTAGAGAATTCCATGGATTGTATAGTCCATGGGGTCACACTTTGTATTGTCTTAAGTATTTTGGTTTTGAGTATATTTGATGGCTGTCTCCCAGAGAAGAAGTCTCTAGTTCATTTTGTGTGTGTGCTGGAGGGCTAAGTTTTATTTGCCCAACCTTGATTAGCACCATGGAGGCGTTTTGATAGTAAAATCCATAAGTGGAGTCTCAGTGGAGGATTTATTTGAACATGCGTTTATTAAACCCCTCATGTATGTAGGGGCTTTCCTGGTGGCTCAGACAGTAAAGAATCTGCCTGCAGTATAAGAGACTTGGGTTAGATCCCTGGATCAGCAGGATCCCCTGGCGAAGGAAATGGCTACCCACTCCAATTTTCTTGCCTGAGAAATCCCATGGACAGAGGAGCCTGGCGGGCTACAGTCCATGGGGTCCCAAAGAGTCAGACACGACTGAGCAACTAACACTTTGATGTATGCCACACACGTGCTCTTCCGGGTACCTTGGGATATGGGAGTAGGAGTATGGTGTATGCTGTGCTCTTCAAAGCATCTAGAACTTCTGCCCCTCCTGGAGTGTATGGGCGGCTGGATGGGACTGGGAGACAAAGGGGTCAAGCCAGTGGTTTGGAGACCCGTACGTCTGTGGCTGTGTTCATGTCCAAGAAGCCTGCTGTAGAGAACTTGAAAGCTAAAGTGCCAAAGGAGTGTCTTTACTCACTCCTCCGTTTTAAACTTTGGCCTTCTGTTTCCTGGAGAATTAATCTCAGGGGACCATCATCTCAGCTTTTACTGCCATCTATCAAAGTAAAACCTGAATTTCTATTATGTGCTCCATTATGTAGTAAGTGCGATAGGAGATACAAGAGAAGCATAGATGTGGCCTAGACCCCCAGGACATTATAGTCTGGTTGAGGATGCACAAAGGAAAGTGAGGGATTATGAGACAGTTAGGTCAGATCCATGCTTAGTGTTCAGAAAAGCATTTGGTAAAAAACCCTCAAGATGGAGAAACTTGGGTTATCAGAGATTTTAATAATGTTGTTTTGTGAATGGTGAATGACTGACAGCTTTACCCAAGGATTATTGACTAACAAATTCCTTTCATCCTAGAATGTTGTCGGTAAAGATATATGAAAAAAATGAGAAGCAGCATACTTTAGTAATTAGGAGCTAGGACTCTGGAATCAGACTGGCTAAGTTCCTAGATCTGCTACTCACTCTGTGACTCTGGGTAAATTACTTAACCTCTCTGTACCTTCATTTTAAAATTTCAGAGGTGAGAAAATAATCACATCTACTCCATAAGTTTGTAGCAAGAATAAAATGGGTTAAAAGGGCTTGAAACAGTGCCTGGCACGTGATATATGCTATGATTAGTCACTCAGTCATGTCTGACTCTTTGCAACCCCATGGACTGTAGCCTGCCAGGCTCCTCTGTCCATGGGGATTCTCCAGGCAAGAATACTGAAGTGGGTTGCCATGCCCTCCTCCAGGGGATCTTCCTAACCCAGGGATCGAACCCAGGTCTCCCACATTGCCTGGCACATAGTAAATGCTATATAAGAATTTTGTTGTTCAGTCACTCAGTCGTGTCTGACTCTTTTCAACCCCATGGACTGCAGCACTCCAGGTTTCCCTGTCCTTCACCATCTCCTGGGGCTTGCTCAAACTCATGTCCATGCATCAGTGGTGCCATTCAACCAAATCATCCTCTGTCGTCCCCTTCTCCCCCTGCCTTCAACCTTTCCCAGCATCGGGGTCTTTTCTAATGAGTCAGTTCTTCACATCAGGTGGCCAAAGTATTGGAGCTTCAGCTTCAGCAGCAGTCTTCCAATGAGTATTCAGGGTTGATTTCCTTTAGGATGGACTAGTTTGATCTCCTTGCAGTCCAAGGGACTCTCAAGAGTCTTTTCCAACACCACAGTTCAAAAGCATCAATTTTTTGGTACACAGCCTTCTTTATGGTCCAACTCTTACATCCATATATCACTACTGGAAAAACCATAGCTTTTACTATGTGGACCTTTGTCAGCAAAGTAATGTCTCTGCCTTTTAATATGCTGTCTATATGTAAGAATTATCTAGTTTTATTATTTGTCTACATAGGACAATAATTACCTGGATAAAAATATCATAGGCCTACATACCAAATTTGCAGTTATCTCTAAACTAGGTTGGACAACTAACGTGTTGAGTGACAATCAAGATTCTGAAACACGCTAGAGGAATGGACCAAATGAGGTGAGATTTAGTAGGGATTAATAGATAATCCTATACCTATATTCAGAAAGTCAGCTGTGAAGATGGAAGGAGGAGAAACTCGATCTAATAGCATCTCACGTGGTCATACAGACGAGATTTAGTAGGGATCAATAGATGGTCCTATACTTAGGTTCAGAGAATCAGCTGCAAAGATGGAAAGAGGAGAAACCTAATCTAGTAGCAGCTCATGTGGTCATACAGATGAGGCCCTGGGGAAGCCAGCATTTGTGCTGTTGTGGCTACACAAAGTACGCGCACAAACAGGTCCAGAAAGAAGAGAACATATCCTCACTGTGGCCAGAGCACACCTGGAAATTTCAGTTATGGATGCTGCTTTGGAGGAATGAACAACCACATCTCCTAACACTGGATAGGATAGTGAAGGGACTAAAAATCTCTGCCATACAAATGTCACCTAGAATAGGGAGGACCCGTCTCGTTTCCACGTTATTTGAAGGCTGCCATTTAGAAGAGAAAATAGGCTTACTTTGTGTAGTTCCATTGGCTCAAAGTAACAGAAATGCCCAGAGTAGAATGGATTTTCCTTATTGAAGAGGGTTTGATGGCCATAGGTGAAAATGAGTAGATGGCAAGAGCCCTGGCTGATGAGACCAGAAGGTCTGCAGCGTTGATCTCAAGGCCAGTCTTCTAACTTGTCAGAGCTACATGTTTCTCCTCTGTGGGATGAAGAGGTGTATTAATTCAGCCCTTCTGCAAATATTTATTGAATTTCTAATATATTTTATGTAGTATACTTGATGCATAGTGAGCAAGATAATCCCGTTACGTGTCCTTACAGAACTTGAAAGCCGGAAGCCAACTGTATAAGTAACTCTAGCACCTGAAGGTCTTTGAGTATCTTTCCAACACTTCCATCTGTCTGGGGTATTTTTAGAGGGGACAGTTTTGCTCTGTATGGCCCCTTTTATCTCTCATTCTGTGATTCTTTCTATAGAAGATTAGAGAAAATTAGATTAATGTGGTCCTCCATTTAAACTTCATTTAATAAGCAATGCCTTTTTGCTTTGGGTAACAGTATTTAAACCATTAGAGATATCACTTGACTAAGAAGACAGGAGATGGGATTTTTTTTTTTTTTTCCGATATCTGTCATTGGATAAATTCCTCTTTCGCAGTCTTAAGTTTTTAGGTCCAGGAAATTCATTTTCAGTAAAACTAAATGTATATTAAGGATGTGAATACACACTGAAATAGTACTGTGACTATGGAAGAAGGTTATATAATTTGCGTTTTGAACTATTTCACATCCTAAAATTCAGAGAGATCTGATCACTTTATATAAGTAGGCCGTTTGATTTTATAGGATATAAATTTGCTTTTTGATTTATTCCTGGTATTCTCATCATAGAAGTCACATGTTGTCTTTGATATGTTTCAGAAGAATAAAATCATTTTGAATTTCAGAAGATAGGGATCTTTTGATAGACCTTCCTGAACTTCATAGACCATAGCTGTGCTATCTTTTTTTAAAAAAGCTGTTCATTTCTCCTAGTCTTTGTTGCTATACTTTGGTCTGGAAAGTTCTTGTCCCTTTTTGTAGCTTCCTTTATGGTTAACATTGTTCTCATCATGTGTTCATTTCCGGCTAACTTCTAAAGTAAGTGTTAATATACTATTGGACTCTACAAAGAGTTAAAAGTTTCTATTTACTGACCTTTCACTGGGAGGGAAATTGGTCTAGGTGTGGTTTTAGGACAGACTGGGGTAGGTTCTTTTAATTTCTAGCTAAGTTCCTTGAAAGACTAAGCTTTCATGAAGTCCTTAGAATAACAGCTACTAGAGAGGTTTTCTAAACTCCATTATACTGCCTAAAAGCAGAAACATTCTTAATTGAAAAACTTGCTATTTTATCATATAGCTCTGAATAAGGAAATTGGGTAATAGGGTAGTGCCAACTTATTTCTTGCATTAATATTTCCATCCATTCATTCAACAGACATGGGCCTAATACAGTCCCCAAAATTGAGGACCCTAGAAAATATGGCTATAAACAGGTCTTTATACCTTGAAACATTCTAATATAGAAAACGTTTTCATTAAATTATGTTAGTTAAAAAAAAACAAAAAACATGAAACTCCTTTATATGTTTCTGATAAAAAGTGGAGCAGGCCTGCAAAGCCATGTGATCACGGGTGGTAGCCAGTGTTTTGGGTACAGTTTTGTATTGTGCTTTGTTGAAGACTTCTAGATGTGAACAATCCTTTATACTCCTAGAGACTTATTTCCAAGCCTTTCATGACCACTTTCCCCAAACCCCACTCTTATCCTGCAGGTAAATTGGACCATTCCTCCTGCTTGACTCCACCCACCTCCACTGTTGGACTCATGGGCCTATGACTTGTGTCTCACTTTTTTGAGGGCAGGACCCCAGCATCTCTCAAACTGTGACTGGAACACCATTTGCATCCAAATCATGAGCGTGATATGGGGAGCCCTGGCTGGATTCTTGCCTAAGACCTGCTGGAGTCAGGATCTTTCCCATCAGGCCTAGAGATTTCATAAACTTTCCAGTTGGTTTACACACATGCAAAGTTTGAGAAACCACCAGCCTAGCCCACAGAATGTTCTTAGTGAATGAATTGAGCCGTATTTCAGCTTTCTTTAGGTTAATAGGTACATTTCCTTTAATTGTTTCTTCTATCTATGACCATTCTTACCTATGAGATACCAATCTGCTGATCATCTGTAGGTTTTCATATCCTCATTATATCCTGGAAACTACAATGATGTTCTGTTAGGGTTCTACTCTGTAGTGAATACAAATGAAGGAAGTGATTAGCTCAAGTCCTTGACCCACATTTTGGCTTTTTTTTCCTTTGAGACACTCTAATGTTATGCTTTTGTATTATACTTGGCATATTTAGTGTTTGTATTTTGAGACTGGCTTTTACCTCACTGTCTTTTCTCCCAGCCTGGTCATTTTTCCCATAGATGACTACAGTGGCTTCCTAACCAGGTTTTCTGCTTTTGTTCTTTTTTTTTTTTGGCCACAAGGTGTGACTTGTGGGATCTTAGTTCCCCAACCAGGGATCGAACCTGGGCCTTCAGCAGTGAAAGCACCAAATTCTCTGGACCACCGAGAAATTCCTCCCTGCTTCCATTCTAACCTTTCCAAATCTTAACTGCAGTGAGTGTGATCTTATTAAAATTAAGATTGACCCCGGTAGACCTTTCTACACCATTTTTCAGTAGCTTCTCACTTCCTTTGATGTGAAGACTAGCATCTTTACAACTACTCCCTCGTGATATGGCCCCTGCCCACCTCCTAGCCATCAACTCTTGCCCTCTTGTCACTGTCCTCTACACTGAGTTCCAGCCACACTGCCTTCAGCCACTTCCTTCGCACTTGCCCAAGAGCCCGCCCACGTGTGGTTGCCTCTCCCTGGAATATTGCCACCCTCATAACCCCCAACTCATTGTTTAGGTCTGGAGAAGGCAATGGCACCCCACTCCAGCACTCTTGCCTGGAAAATCCCATGGATGGAGGAGCCTGGAAGGCTGCAGTCCATGGGGTCGCTGAGGGTTGGACACAACTGAGCGACTTCACTTTCACTTTTCACTTTCATGCATTGGAGAAGGAAATGACAACCCACTCCAGTGTTCTTGCCTGGAGAATCCCAGGGACGGGGGACCTGGTGGGCTGCCGTCTATGGGGTCGCACAGAGTCAGACACGACTGAAGTGACTTAGCAGCATTGTTTGGGTCACTACTTAGATATCCCTGTTTCAAGAACACCTTCTCCAACCAACCCCTCAGACTGACTCAGGACCTTTTTAATTCCCTCTGCTATCATGCTGATCTAATACGTCCAGAAAGTTCCGAAAAGGAACACTTGAATTTGCCGGTTATCAGCAACTGTTTGCATAGCATTTACATTAGGGATTATAAGTAATCTAGAGATGATTTAAAGTACATGGAAGGCTGTGTATAGATTATGTACTATCATAGGACATGCAAATACTATATCCTATTGTTTAAGGGACTTGAGCATCTACAGATTTTGTTATCCATAGTGGGATCCTGGAGCCGATATCCCATGGGTACTAAGGAATGACTGTACTTATGATTACACTTTTATTAAGGAAGGATTCAAATCAGAAACAGCCAAATGGAGAGACTCGGACAGCAAGGTCTGAGAGGGCTCTAAACACAAGAGTTTCCTTGCCCTCTCTCCATGGAGTCAGAGCACATCACCCTCTCAGCACACCAATGTGTTCATCAGCCAGGATGTTCCAGAGCTTCAGTGTCCAGAGTTTTTATTGGGGCTTCATTATATAGGCATGTGTGATTGAATCACTGACTTTGTGATTGAACTCAGTCTCTAGTTCCCATTCCCTTCCCCAGAGGTCACACTGACTCCTTGTCCCAGGTCTCTAACTGTGGTTGATCCTTCTGGCAACCACCCCCTCACCCCAACCTGAAGCTATTTAGTGGCCCACCAGGACTTACCTCACTAGCATTAACTCGGTTGTGATCCATGGGGCTCATGAATAATAAAGATATTTGTGTCACTCAGGAAATTCCAACGGTTTTAGAAACTCCCTGCCAGGAACAAGGAAGAAAGACCAGATAATTCATTATCATACAACAGCTCAGAATATTGAGTGGGCCATTTCTACCACAAAAATGGAGCCTGGATGAAAAGAGGATGAAGATATTGTGGTTGCCTCTTAGTGAAGGGGCTTCCCTGGTGACTCAGTGGTAAAGACTCGACCTGCTAATGCAGGAGACACAGGAGACGCTGTTTTGATCCCTGGGTCAGGAAGTTACTCTGGTGTAGGAAATGGCAACCTGCTCCAGTGTCCTTGCCTGGGAAATCCCATGGTCAGAGGAGCCTGGTGGGCTAAATCCATGGGGTCTCAAAGAGTCAGACATAACTGAGCACACACTTCAGAGAATGAGAAAGGTGTGGCCTGCTCAACCTGTTTCCGCATTTCTGGTACGCTACTGGTAGGTGCCTTCTAGCACTGACTGCATCTGCCAGGGGAGGGGAGATTTCTGGTGGTGTCTTCCTGGGTCACTGTGGGAACAAGCAGCTTCAGAAGCAAATAAGAAACTGGCCAGTCTTGGGCTGCCCAGCCTGGCTACAGCTCTCCCAGAGCCCCAGCTCAGGGTGGAGGGGTGATGGGCACGCCCAGTGACTTTGTGATCCCTGCTGTCTCACCCAGGTACCACTCTCACATCTTAGTTTAAATAGAATGTTTCCTATTTAAACGGCTATTATAAAGACGATCAACAAAATTAATTTTATATATTACCTTTAACTGAAAATGCAGTGTATGCTATTTTTAGATACAGGAGCTTGGATTTCAGAACCAAAGACATATAGCCTTGTATCAGCTTCCAGAAGAGTGCAAATAACATTCATTTATTTCCAACTTTATTGAGGCATATTTCACAGTTGACATTGTGTAATGTGAAGGTATACGAGATGATGATTTAATATATGTGTGTAATGTGAAATGATTGTCACAATAAAATTAGCTAACATATCCATCACCTCACATAGTATTTTTTTTGGTGGTGAGAACTTTTACCATCTACTCTTTTAGCAACTTTTGAGTATACAATACAGTATTATTAACTATAGTCATTCTAACCAGGTCTGTACCAAGGATTGTGTCTTGCCCATATTTTTTCAGTAATGTAAATAAATCACGTGTGGCTGAACCAAAGCTTTGCTAAAAGCCACTTCCTCCTTAAATCACCAGGCCCATACCACTGACACAGAGGATAGAGTAGGTTTGAAAGCCTTGGTCTCTTTCTTCCTTTACCAATAAAAATGTTCTTCTCAACCCCCAGACTTTTAGAGACCAGACAAAATAATAGATACACGTGATCTGGGGGCTGGGAAGAATCCAGACTCAGTAGGATAAGTAATAAATTTGGAGCACAAGAGCTCAGTCTTCTGTTTACAGCCCTGAGGCTGATTTATCTTAACAGCCTCGAGCTAGCCTGTCACCATCTTGCAGGTCAGCAACTCTGACACCATAACTTGAGGCAAGATTAAACTGTCTTGACTATGTACAATTCAAATGTTATAAAATGTCAGTTGCACTCAAAGTGCTAAATATTATCACTGCATTTCTTTCCCCTGGAAATATGAGGGAGGACATTCTGTCCTATGATGTAAAAGTACATGAAAACCTCTAAGAAAATGATGTTTGTCAGCCATTGTTAGGATGAGGAATTTTAACTGAGTAAAAGGTGTCCAGTTATGTGGGGGATTTCCTGGCTACCCTTTGAGTCCAACTGTCCTGCATGACAGTAATCCTCACCCGCCCACAGTCGTACTGTGGTTTCCTGATTCTCTCTCTCTTTCCTCCCCACTCCCATCATTGGATGCTGTCTGTCTGAGCCATCATCCATATTGAGGCTTTCCAGGGTTAATAAATCATACTTCTTCATTCTGCTGCTAGGGGTCAGGCGGATGGCAATCAAGATCTTGCATGCATTGCTCATAGATCACATGCAGTGTTATCTAAGGGAGCCTTCAATTAGGGAGACTTCTTCACATGGTCACAGCTGGAGTCCCTAAGGCCATGTCCTCTTGCCACAGCCAACAGAAAAACTGCTCCCTGCAGGCCAGCTGAGCATGCCAAGGTCCTTCTTCTAAACTCCCTGGTCATATACCTCATTTCCTTGTCTGTGAGGAGGGCCGGATGAGCGATGGGGAGAGAAGCTGGGAATACTGCTCAGGAAATGCCTCTCAAATGGCAACGTGAAGACCTGGGAATAGGCATTTCTCACTTGTAGGTGTTGTGTGTATCTGTGTGTCTTCCAGTGTCTGTAAATTAAAGTTTTATTGGCACACAGAGACACTTTTGTTTATGTATTGTCTGTGGTTGCTTCTGAGTCATAGGTGTCATTTTTTTTTTATAGGTGTCATTTTTTGTTCTCTTGCCTACCTACTCTAAATATCCTGACACCAGCAGCCCATCTTCTTCAAATGCGAACCATATCGTTAAGAACCATATAGTTGAAAGATTAATCTGGCTGTGGTTGCAAATCTTTGTTTTTAGAGAGACAGAAAAACCTGGAAAGCAAGACAAAGAAGACATAAGGGAAAAGAATAAAGGAAGAAAGTAGACTAAGGCAGTTCCTAAATCTTCTGGAACACAAAGAATGTGGTACAAGGTAGAAATGAAGGAATTCAAGCGTGGACTTGAAGCTGATGAAAGTGATTTTTTTTTCACTTTGAGTCTGTTCCTAGTACTGCTCAGATCCACTCTCATGACTTTAATTTTATCAAATTGTTGTCATTACTAAAATAGCTCAGGTAGAAATTGCTGTAAGAGATGTTGTCAGGGTTTCTTCACAGGTTTTAGCAAGGAAGAGGAAAGGTTGTGTTTTAAAGATATTGTAAAGTTCAAAGAGAAGAGACTCTCACAAAGTAAGCAGAGAGAAACAGGCATTAAGAATGAGGAGTGATGTGAAGGAGAATTTGGAAGGGACCCTGATGGGACAGTGTGTGTGACACAAGCTACAAGCTGATGAAGCTGATGCACATGGAGCCTTCTGTATACATGCTGGAGGGAAATGTAGGTTCTAAAACAAGTCAGGAAAGGACAAGGTGCTTTTCAAGTAAATCTGAAAGATAATCTGAACCTCTAAGCCAGTAAGAGGTTATTGATCTTTTCAAGCAATCATAATAGAGATATAACTGAGGAATCACAGAAGAATTAGTAGTGGCTTAATATAATGTTAAATACCAGGGGAGTCACTGTAAACAATGTAACTGGGGCACACAATGGATCCTCTGTGAAGAAAAAAGATTCGGAGCAGGGCCGTGACTAGAGTGAGGAGAGTAAGGCCTCATTTGAGGTGTAAAACTTAAGGAAATGCAAAAAAAAAAAAAAAAAGAAAACCAAAACTCTCAGTAACCAAGATAAACATTATTTTAATGGAATATTCTTTAAAAATAAAAATTAACACCAAAAAGTTCATAATGAACAAAATAAAAAATTGTTAACAGTATCAGATAGCATTGGTGTGACTGATTTCCTTGGGCCTCAGGCTCTAATATATGGTCCAGAGAAACATTCCAGCAAGACAGTTTACTTAAGAAGATATCTTCCCCCAAAGCTTTTAGTGTGTAAATTCCAAGTAGCCCTGATGTTCACCTTGTTAATATTGAGGATGGTGAGGTTGACCACCCCCCCGACTTGTCTGTCTACTGCAGGGCTGCCAAATGGGGAATCCAGACTGCTATACATGGAGCCATCTGTTTACACGCTGGAAGGAATCGTGGGTTCTAAAACCTACATTTTAGATTAATAACTATGATTTAGCAATGACAGATTCTGGGTTAAGATAGAACTGGAGGGGATGCTGTGTAAACCCCGACAGAGGAGCATTATTTCTCCACTGGCTGTCTGCATGTTTAAAATAATCTGCTTAGTCTGGCCCCTTCTGTTTCTGCCTTTGTTTTTCAAGTAAGAGTTACTGATAGCAAGTGTTTCACCAGTGGAGTAGTTTATGAAGAGATGAGCCCAGGCTTGGAGGAGGTATAACTATCAGGTACTCCAGTTGATGGTGGTGCAGTGTGGACAACACCTCTTTTTGGAGGCACCTCTCATGTAAACTGGGTTTCCCAGTTGGCGCTAGTGGGAAAGAACCTGCCTGACAACGCAGGAGACATAATCAATGTGGGTTTGATCCCTGGGTCAGGAAGATCCTCTGGAGGAGGTCAGCCCTCTCTGGTATTCCTGCCTGGAGAATCCCATGGACAGAGTAGCCTGCAGACTACAGTCCATAGGGTCGCTAGTCGGACATGACTGAAGAGTCTTAGCAGCATGAATCGTTCTCTTTAGATAGGAGACCAGAGCTGGTGAAAGGGCTTTTACTCCTCCCTATTAACAGATGGCAACCCACTCCAGTATTCTTGCCAGGAGAATTCCATGGACCGAGGAGACTGGCGGGCAACAGTTCATGGGGTCACAGAGCTGGACACCACTTAGTGACCAACAACAGCAAGATAATAGATGGTATATTGATTGCTTGCAGAGAAAAGTGACTAAGTGGTGCATGCGTGTGTGCTCAGTCGTGGCACTATTGACATTGGGGGCCAGACAACCCTTTGCTGTGCGAGGCTGTCCTGTGCATTGAGGGATGTTTAGCAGCATTCCTCACCACCATTTATTAGATGCCAGAAGCTACCTCCACTCACCCTTTTGTGACAACCAAAAATGTCCTGACATTACAAATATCCCCTGTTGGGACAGACATTTCCAATAGTAGAGAACCACTACTATCAAGAAACGAGGGCAACCAACTGTCTCCTCTTGCTCAGTTCTTTATAAAGCAGTGTCTTCTACTGAAGGAGAAGACTCTTGAGAGTCCCTTGGACTGCAAGGAGATCCAACCAGTCCATTCTGAAGGAGATCAGCTCTGGGATTTCTTTGGAAGGACTGATGTTGAAGCTGAAACTCCAGTACTTTGGCCACCTGATGCGAAGAGCAGACTCATTGGAAAAGACCCTGATGCTGGGAGGGATTGGGGGCAGGAGGAGAAAGGGATGACAGAGGATGAGATGGTTGGATGGCATCAGCGACTCAATGGACATGGGTTTGGGTAGACTTTGGGAGTTGGTGATAGACAGGGAGGCCTGGCATGCTGCGGATCATGAGCTCACAAATAGTCAGACACAACTGAGTGACTGAACTGAACTGAATGGTTTCTAATGAGACCTCAGCCTCTTACTGGGTAGATTTAAGGAAAAGTAGTTTGGAGAAGGCAATGGCAACCCACTCCAGTGTTCTTGCTGAGAATCCCAGGGACGGGGGAGCCTGGTGGGCTGCCTTCTCTGGGGTTGCACAGAGTCGGACACGACTGAAGCGACTTAGCAGCAGCAGTATTTAAGTATTACTTGCTCAGTCATGTCCAACTCTTTGTGACCACATGGACTGTAGCTTGCCAGGCTCCTTTGTCCATGAGATTTCCCAGCAAGAATACTGGAGTGGGTTGCCATTTCCTTCTCCAGGAGATCTTCCCAACGCAGGGATCAAGCCAAGATGCTCTGCACTGCAGGTAGATTTTTTACCATCTAAGCCACAAGGCTCAGAAGTAAAAGTAGTAGGTTATAGAAATGGAATTTTCACCAACCATCATTCAGTGTAACTGTATCAGATGCTTTCAGTCACAAGAAGCAAAAGATTGAATTCAAATTGATTTGTATTATAGAGGTGAATTATTCTCAATGGGCTGAGTTTTAGGTATTAATTGATCTGTTCAAATTTTTTAAACTATTGAAAAAAAATTTTTTTTTTAAATTTCTGTTTGGTCAAGATTCAGCATGTAGGATCTTAGTTCCCTGACTAGGGACCGAAGCCAGGCTCCCTGCATAGGAAGTGAAGAGTCTTAACCAGTGGACTGAGCTATTTTTTTAATTTAATGCTTCTAACAGCATTTTCTCATGTAATCCACCTGCCCCTTCTGACTGATAGATTTCTTATATAACCATCATAGGCTTACAGTGTCTTGGGTGTCTTTTGGCAATCCCCTTGCCACACTCTTCCTATTATTCACCTACCAAATCATTTGCACTTTATCTCACACTACAGTATTGCCTTCTTTATCTCCCTGCCTGCGTAAGCTCAGGCTGGGGCAGTGACTTATCAACTGGTTCTCTCCTTCCCACTGTTTTCTTGTCAATTAATCTTTCCAAAGTTCAGGTTGCAGTTTTGCTTCTAACTCTAGCTGTTCCTTTATCTTACTCGTTAATACTCATCCTGGATTGATTAGTAAGGACTTCTCTCCGAGCATGTGGGAGTCTTATGTTCTAGCTCAGTTCATTGTTCCAAGCTCTTTTCCCAACACCCCTCTAGTTACAGTGAGTTTCAGACAACTAGAGTAGTCAGTGTTCTCCAAACAATCTACCATTTTTCTGACTTGAACCATTTTTCAAAATATATATTTTTTCCCCTTCAAAGCCAAACTCAAATGCCCCCATGGCTACACAGCCTTCGTCAATCTCCACATTAGAGTGATTGCTTCCTCTTTTGCTCATCTCTGCTGTCTCCTGCCTGCCACCTTACAGACCTGTATTCTTGCCCCCTTCACCTTTCGTATACAGAGCAGATGCTAATGCTTGAGAGGTCCAAGGCACAATGCATTGATGAACTAAGTGATGTCTTGCATGTAATTGATTCATATTTTCTGTGCTTGTCATATTGTCATCCACAAGGAGACAGTGTTTGTGATATCTTCTGCTTGGAGATGACGATGTGAAAATTCACCTGTATAGTTCATTGGTGTTGCTCATTAAGTGCTAAATCAGACACTTCATCTAGGTCCTGCCTTTTCCACTAGAGGTACAACCATGAGCAGAATTACTGTATCCACCCCCTGTCTCAGTTTCTTCATCTGTAAAATGGGGATAACACCTACCTCACAGAATGATAAGAGAATTAAATGAATGTGTGTGCGTGTAAAGTGCTTATAGCAAAACCTTGCATTCATCGATAGTAAGCATTATGTTGGTATTTGTTTATCTATTTGCTTATTTATTTTTTCTAGTTTAAATTTCTTCTATTTTCTCAAAAGTCTTTATGGAAAGAGCAGACAGATATAGAACTTAAAGAGAAACTCTTAAGAGGAAAACAAATATGAAAAAATACTAACTTTAGACTGATTTAAATATACTAGGTGCTGAATTTATAAGATTTCATTATTAAACTTATCTTACACTACTCTAAATACTGGTATTGAAGCGTCTTATCATTAAAAAGAAAATAAAAATAACTCAGCTCAAAACATTTCTTTGGAAATGAAAATCCATGTCACACATCATTATATTTATAACTCAGGTAGCTATTTAGTAGATAGAAAAGCAGTCAGAATCTCTCGAACAGTGCACATATTTACTTTACTTGCCTTAGCAAAAATCAAGATTTATTGCCTTTCAAGATAAATTTTGACTAAATATTGACTCTTGGTTCTCAATCATTGTTTACCCGAACGACCAATAAATCTTGACACTTCTCAACTTGAGTTGGAGTCTACTTGGTATTTATTAATTTATTTCATACGATTTATAATCTTAATAACAACATGCCATGAGATTAAACAAATAAACATTATAGCGTTTACCAAGAGAAGAAAGTCTTTAGTTTCTATTTTCTTTTTTTTCCTGCAAAAGCTTTCTTGTTTCCATTTGGTCGGCAGCTCAGGAGAGATCTCCAGGGTGATTTAAAAAAAAAAATCTGCCTAGTGACTGCAGGGGCCAGAAGCCCTAACACCAGGGGCATGCAGACGGGTCCCACTGGGCTTTGAGGCTCCTAGTCCTGCCAGAGGGTACGCCTCCTAAGAGATACTCACCCACCCCACCTTCAAGGGCTAGTCACGTGCAGTGCATCTCCTTGATGAGTTTCACCCCTTCATCCAGGGAGTAACTCTCCATGACATCACAGAGGCAAAGGTCTGTGCAGATAAAACCCAGGGCCCACAGAGCCCACAGGGCCGGGTTCAGGGTCTTCTCCAGGGTTTCACACCACTGATCTTGGGAGGGCCTCTGCATGTTCTGGAAGAGGGTGCAGCCACCGAGCTAGTTTTACCTCTTCAAGAGACAGTCATTGCCCTTGAGCTTCTCCCAAGCCACCTTGGGAGAAGAAGGTGGGGCAGAAGTGACCCACATGCCCCAGAGCCACGGTGACACAGTGCAGCTAGACGCCCGTGGAGCCGTGGGTGCAGGAGGCCCACAGATGGCCAGCCAGGTAGTTGAGAGTGGACTCTGCCTTGCTGGAGTAATCCTGATGAATCTGGTTGGTGGTGAGGCGCTAACCACAAAAACTGGCATTGTCCAGTCCTAGAGGCAGAGTATGGTGAGTCTCCAGCAGTCACAACTAGAAAGGGGGTTGGGAGGTGGTCAGAGGTAGGAAGAAGGGGCATCCCAGCATCTGTTCCATTCAGACATTGTCAAAACAAGAGACAGATCCATGAGACCACCAGATGTGCTGCCTATATTTTCAATCTGCAGTAATTACCTGACATGATTTTTCGCTTCATTTCTTACTTAAATATAGTACTTCTAGCTCTGTTAATACAATATGCAAATCGAAACTGACTTAGCAATTTGAATATGTCATTGTGAAAAAAAACTAACAGCTTGAAGAATACTTTTATTTTTTAAATAATTGTATATATTTATGTTATTGGCTGTGCTGGACCTTTGTTGCTGTGCAGGTTTTTCTGCGGGGAGTGGGGCCACTCTTTGTTGCTGTGTGTGGGCTTCTCTCGGAGCGCAGCTCTCTGGCCCACCGGCTTCAGTAGTTGCAGCACGTGGGTGTTGCTCATGGGCTTAGTTATTCTGCAGCCTGTGGGATCCTGTCAGACCAGGCATTGAACCCTTGTCTCCTGCATTGGCAGGCGGTTTCTTTGTCACTGAGCCACCAGGGAAGCCCTAGAATACTTAAAAATTTTAAACCAATTAGTATTCAGATTAGATTTTTTTAAGGATCTCTCTTGGGTTGCACTGTCCTGCAAGTATAGTCAAGTAACATATGATTGTGCTTGTAGATGACCTCTGTCTTGAACGGTTGATGGCTCTTGGTCTCGGTTACCTCTCTCTGTCTCTCTGGATATAATGTGCACTGAACCCTCACTGTGTCCAGGTGCAGTGCTGATGCCTCACGGGTATAACATTTACCATCTTGCTGTGTCGAAAGGAAAATTCCTTGGTTATGTACCTCCATTTTGTATGAGAGGAGTTATTTACTTCTGTTATGTACTTAAGGATATAGCTGTTCTAGCAACAGTTACAGTCCATTCTACAAGTGCCAGGTTAAATTATCCTAAATATGTGTCAGCCACAGTAGGAGCATTTCCTTCCAAGTGTTACTTAGACTTTTTAACCGTGTCAGCCCTCTGACTCTGTAGCCCAACTTTTGGAGTCAGATATTTGGCCAACAGTTTCTCTTTACAATCTCTCAGTGCCATGAAATTCCTTTATAGACAAACATAAAATGAATCCCACTGGACAAAAATTCTTTTCTGATGAACAGAAATGATTTTCAGAATAGCATTGGAAGGATCCAGCCAGTACATTTCGGGAATACATTTGAGTATATGTATTCCCTCCCAACCATGAAGTTTTCATCTCCTGGAGAATTCCCTACCAGAGGACTTAAAACCCTATGGAGAATATAATTTGGAAGTATCACCATTTAGGGGATTCCCAGGTAGCACTAATGGTAAAGAACCCTCCTGCCAATGCAGGAGACACAAGAGACGTGAGTTCAGTTCCTGGGTCAGGAAGATCCTGTGGAGAAGGAAATGGCAACCCACTCCAGTATTCTTGTGGGAATAATCCCATGGGCAGAGGAACCTGACAAGCTGCAGTCCACGGGGTCACAAAGAGTCAAGCATGACTGAGCGCAGCGCACCATCCAAAGTGGGACCACATAACACAGCGACCTCCAGCGGCATGTCATACTATTCACATGAGCAGTTAGAGGAGGGGTATGGTTGATTTCTCTTTATTTCCCCTTTTGTTCCTTTCGTTTCATTTGAGATGCTTATAGGTACTGTTTTCATTATAACAGACAGAATGCATACTCAGAGACATTTGTTTTCATGTGCCGATTCTCCAATCCAAGTATTTCTTGTCTTAATTGATTTTATGACTAAGTAGATGGCTCCTACTTTATGGATCACCACCTGGTCCCAAAGATACAGAGTAACTTGGATGCTTGAGATAGGATAAAGTTTGGGATCACTTATTTCTAAGGAGGTATTTCTCAGTACTCTTCACCTTTGCCCTCCTCCTGTTGCAATTATGTACAATTCTGTAGCCTTGGTTCCACCTGTGTTAACTTGTGAACACATGTGTGATCAGTCTCTCCTGGCAGCTCCATCCCCTTCGACAGTGGAGGATGAAGTCTGGAGGCCAGGTTGCTTTGTTCCAAGTTTCCTTTTTTTTTGTTGTTCAGTTGCTAAGTCGTGTCTGACTCTTTGTGATCCCATGTACTAAAGCACGCCAGGCTTCCCTGTCCCTCACTATCTCCCAGAGTTTGCTCAAACTTATGTCCACTGGGTCAGTGATGCCATCCAACCACCTCATCCTCTGTCACCCCTTCTCTTGCCCTCACCTTCCCTTAGTGGACACCAAAGCTCCCTTGCAAAAATCACTTCTTCCCTGTGTCCAGCAATTCTTTGTTTAAACACTGTGCCCAGCTTTATGCTAATGCTAGGCTCATGAAACAGAATTTTCTACTGTATACTGAGTGTGATATCTTATTTTTAAAAAGTGCTTATTTGACGTTTTCTTAATGAGCCAATGGTTATAGATTGTAAGCTAGGAAAGCTAAGTTCTTTATGCCTTTCCCCCCTAATTCTTGTAAAACAGTAAGTCATTGACATCCCCATTTCTGTTTTCTAACCATGCCTTGAGACATGTGGAACCTTAGTTCCCCAACCAGGGATCAAACCCCTGCCCCCTGCAGTGGAAGCTTAACCACTGGCCCACCAGGGAAGTCCTATTGTTTTTCTTCATTTTAGAAAATCTGATTCTTAAGGCATTTGAGTAGGCTCCAGGCATTCGATCAGTGTTTGCCCAGCATTTCCCACAGCTCACTGTCTCCCCCAGAGGACACCCGGTGGGAGGGAGGAGGCAGGAGCTGGGCTGCTTCAGCTCTTAAGGCCATCAGTCCTTACTCCGTGCACCAGATAAAAGAGGGAACGAAACTTGCCAGTTTTATTTTTTCTATTTTAACAGAGCAAATGAAAGCTCGTCCGCGCACTCTCTTTCTCTTCTCTCTTTTATAAAGGTACCTTGTCTTCTCTCTGTTTGTTCCTGTTCTCTTCTTAGGGCATTTCTTCCTTCCCAATACAAAGTCCTGGATTTCCCCTACCAAATGAGCTGGAGAGGGTAGCGTGGCTGGCTCCACTTAGAATGCATGGGTGAGTTCTCTCCCTAGTGAATCACCTGGGTCCAGACGCAGACCTCGTTACTTTTCTCTTGTGCCCATGAATTTTCCACCTGCTGGCCGGGGCAAAGAGGGCTGTAGCCGGGAGCCAGGAAGTAGAGGGAGACGGTTGGTTGGCATCTCAAGATTTCAGTCTCAGCAACACCTCACTGCAGCCAACTGAGCTAACTAGGTACCCTTGTTAGAAGAAGGACTATGCCCTCATGGAGAATTATGCCAACATTTCTGCTTCAGCCCCCAGCAACAGACTTTTTTGGTTGTCTGTAGTGAAAGGCCCCTTGGGAAATGGACTGTACAAGCAGCAAATAGGATTTTGGTTAAATGGTGACATTTGTTTCCCAAAGTGTATCAGAAGGAAGCTAAGCTCTTCAGAACATGTGTTCATTAAAGATTGAAGTGGGGTGGGAAGCAATGAAAAATAAAAAAAGGCCAGTAGGTTCTCTTGTGAGATAGTTTTTTGTTCCTATGAATTGAATACACTCTGAAAAGTTTCAAAAAGAGACAGGGAAGAATGTATTTGCTTTGATCCTACATGTGGAGTGTTCTCTACGACAAATGCCTTTTAATTTAGAAACATTGTTGAAAAGTCTGTTTGAAAGTACATGAAAATGTAATATGTAAATAAGTTCTAATTAGTTATTTCAGTTAATTATTTTTTTGTCTCTGCTTTGCAGCTCTATTTTTCCTCCTCAGAAGGTCCCTTGCCAGAGTCCAGCTTTGGCCTCCTCCAAAAAATGTGTTTTTCTAGTGGTCATTATTAAGAAAATACATGCCCCTCCCCGCTGACTCTAGTTGAAAACCTCATAGTGATAGAGTAAGATCCCAGGGTGTTATGGGGAATTGTTTCAGACAGTTTTAGTCCGCAATTTGCTAGGAGGATATTAAAGCAGGAAATCTTGCAGTTAATTGAAAGAACGGGTGTATCCTTCTTCAAATAATTGGTATCTGTTATTTTTTAGAAAATGAGTCTACACCAGGCCACTAACTGGACTCTATCTTTCCTGACTATCCTGTGTTCTTTCAATGACAGATACATTGGATTTGGAGATTAAAAATTTTAATTCTTTCTAAGTCAAATAAGATGCTTCTCAGTGAATGCTCTGGGAAAAAATGCTGGTAAAATGAACTGTTGTTTCTACATACTAAATTTTTGAAAATTCACTAAGAATTTAAAATGTTGAGTTTAGAAGCCTAGAAAGTAAACTATGTGACAAATTATGAGCTTTTCACTTAGCAATCTACCCCCCCACCCCCACCCCCGCAGTTCACTTAACTAGAATCAGAATTTTTCAGTGTGGAGGGACCTTTGCAGTCACCTAGAAATCAGAGAACTCTTCTCAGCTTTTACTCACCACGGTCCCTGGTGGTGGTTGGTTGGGTAGAAATGCAAGTTCCTGGGCCCTATCCCAGATTTACAGGGTCAGAATCTCTGGGGCCAGGTTGGGGCTGAGAGGGACTACATTTTTCACAAACATCTCCAGAAAATTCTGGTGCTCACTGAATTTGGCAAACCACTGATTTAGGCTGAGTCCTTTGTTTTGTGGTGAGGAAAGACAGTCTAGGAAGTTTGATGGGTCAGGCTCATCATGTTCCCTTAGGAAAGAGCAAGCGTCCTGACTGTGTTAGTTGCTTCTGTCATGTCCGACTCTTTGCAACACTATAGACTGTAGCCCGCCAGGCTCCTCTGTCCGTGGGATTTCCCAGGCAAGAATACTGGAGTGGCTTGCCAGTGAGTAGCTATTCCCTGTTCCAGGGGATCTTCACAACTCAGGGAGTGAACCTGGGTCTCCTGCATTAATTGGCAGATTCATTACCATCTGAGCAACCAGGGTTCCTGACTCTAGACTTATGCTTGTCCGTACACCATGTATCAAGAACACTCCTAAGCACAGAGAGAAGTCGAAACCTTCTAGGTCATTAGAAGCTGTCAACTTTTAAAGCAAAAAAGGTTGAGAGTTTAGTGAACAAAACTGAGTTTATTTGGGAATAGCAGAGGAATTGCTTTGGGACATGCAGCCATGGTGAACCATAAGCAAGTTTGGAGAACCGTGGAGAGGAGCAATTCTATTAGGAAAGGGGAAGCTGGGAGAGGCTGTATTGAAGGAAAGTTCATTGGAGGACAGTGAGTGTGCGGGGTTGTGGTGTCTTCTCATTGGCTGGATTGTTGACAGACAAAGAGAAAATCTTCCTTCTTCGTGCTTGGCTATGTAAAGTAAGCTGCCACAAATAATATGTGCCTGAGACCTCCTCTTTCAGGGCTTCCTACATCCATTTTGAATGAGGTATTCTGTTATATTCATTTTTGTAGAGTGATTTCAGCATCAAAAGTAGGAAAGCATGGTTCTAAATAAGTTATCAAAGTAAAGACACCCAAGGCCTACAGGTAGGAGTTTATGTGCTGCTGCTTGTGTCTCAGCTAAAACAAATATGAACCCTAGCCATGTTCTCTTTCTGTTTTATGAGCCTGGACACCTGTGCAAAGTGCTGAGGCTGTTTAGCTTATTGACTTGAACCCTCAGCCTGTTAAGCTTTGAACCTGTATGCCTGGTTGATATACACATTTGCAGGCTATATGCTTTCTTAAAAAGCACACTTGTGTATTTTAATATTGCCTATGTATTAAGTTGCATCTAAGAGATAATAATAAAGTCATTAAAAGTTATAGAATAATAAGCCCAGTAGGACCTACTAAGTTCAGTTCAGTTCAGTCACTCAGTCGTGTCCAACTCTTCGCGACACCATGAATCGCAGCACGCCAGGCCTCCCTGTCCATCACCATCTCCTGGAGTTCACTCAGACTCACGTCCATCGAGTCAGTGATGCCACCCAGCCATCTCATCCTCTGTCGTCCCCTTCTCCTCCTGCCCACAATCCCTCCCAGCATCAGAGTCTTTTCCAATGAGTCAGCTCTTCGCATGAGCTGGCCAAAGTACTGGAGTTTCAGCTTTAGCTTCATTCCTTCCAAAGAAATCCCAGGGTTGATCTCCTTCAAAATGGACTGGTTGGATCTCCTTGCAGTCCAAGGGACTCTCAATGGTTTCTCCAACACCACAGTTCAAAAGCATCAATTCTTTGGCGCTCAGCTTTCTTCACAATCCAACTCTCACATCCATACATGATCACAGGAAAAACCATAGCCTTGACTAGACGGACCTTAGTTGGCAAAGTAATGTCTCTGCTTTTGAATATGCTGTCTAGGTTGGTCATAACTTTTCTTCCAAGGAGTAAGCGTCTTTTAATTTCATGGCTGCAGTCACCATCAGCAGTGATTTTTGAGCCCCCAAAAATAAAGTCTGACATTGTTTCCACTGTTTCCCCATCTATTTCCCATAAAGTGACAGGACCAGATGCCATGATCTTAGTTTTCTGAATGTTGAGCCTTAAGCCAAATTTTTCACTCTCCTCTTTCACTTTCATCAAGAGGTTTTTTAGATCCTCTTCACTTTCTGCCATAAGGGTGGTGTCATCTGCATATCTGAGGTGACTGATATTTTTCCCGGAAATCTTGATTCCAGCTTGTGTTTCTTCTAGCCCAGCATTTCTCATGATGTATTCTCCATATAAGTTAAATAACCAGGGTGACAAGATACAGCCTTGACGTACTCCTTTTCCTATTTGGAACCAGTCTGTTGTTCCATGTCTAGTTCTAACTGTTGCTTCCTGGACTGCATGCAGGTTTCTCAAGAGGCAGGTCAGGTGGTCTGGTATTCCCATCTCTTTCAGAATTTTCCACAGTTTATTGGGATCCACACAGTCAAAGGCTTTGGCATAGTCAATAAAGTAGAAATAAATGTTTTTTTGGAACTCTCATGCTTTTTCCATGATCCAGCAGATGTTTGCAATTTGATCTCTGGTTCCTCTGCCTTTTCTAAAACCAGCTTTAACATCAGGGAATTCACAGTTCACGTATTGCTGAAGCCTGGCTGGGAGAATTTTGAGTATTACTTTACTAGTGTGTGAGATGAGTGCAATTGTGCGGTAGTTTGAACATTCTTTGGCTTTGCCTTTCTTTGGGTTTGGAATGAAAACTGACCTTTTCCAGTCCTGTGGCCACTTCTGAGTTTTCCAAATTTCCTAGCATATTGAGTGCAGCACTTTCACAGCATCATCTTTCAGGATTTGAAATAGCTCAACTGGAATTCCATTACCTCCACTAGCTTTGTTCGTAGTGATGCTTTCTAAGACCTACTTGACTTCACATTCCAGGATGTCTGGCTCTAGGTGAGTTATCACAGCATCCTGATTATCTGGGTCATGAAGCTGTTTTTTGTACAGTCATAAGAGTGGTGTCATCTGCATATCTGAGTTTATTGATATTTCTCCTGGCAATCTTGATTCTAGCTTGTGCTTCTTCCAGCCCCACGTTTCTCGTGATGTACTCTGCATATAAGTTAAATAAGCAGGGTGACAGTATACAGCCTTGACATACTCCTTTTCTTATTTGGAACCAGTCTGTTGTTCCATGTCCAGTTCTAACTGTTGCTTCCTGACCTGCATATAGGTTTCTCAAGAGGCAGGTCAGGTGATCTGGTATTCTGATCTCTTGAAGAATTTTCCACAGCTTATTGTGATCCACACAGGCAAAGGCTTTGGCATAGTCAATAAAGCAGAAATAGATGTTTTTTCTGGAACTCTCTTGCTTTTTCCATGATCCAGTGGATGCTGGCAATTTGATCTCTGATTCCTCTGCCTTTTCTAAAACCAGCTTGAACATCTGGAAGTTTATGGTTCACATATTGCTGAAGCCTGGCTTGGAGAATTTTGAGCATTACTTTACTAGCGTGTGAGATAAGTGCAATTGTGTGGTAGTTTGAGCATTATTTGGCATTGCCTTTCTTTGGGACTGGAATGAAAACTGACCTTTTTCATTCCTGTGGCCACTGCTGAGTTTTCCACAGTTGCTGGCATATTGAGTGCAGCACTTTAACAGCATCATCTTCCAGGATTTGAAATAGCTCACCTGGAATTCCATCACCTCCACTAGCTTTGTTTCTAGTGATGCTTTCTAAGGCCCTCTTGACTTCACATTCCAGGATGTCTGGCTCTAGGTGAGCGATCACACCATCGTGATCATCTGGGTCATGAAGATCTTTTTTGTACAGTTCTGTGTATTCTTGCCACCTCTTCTTAATATCTTCTGCTTCTGTTAAGTCCAGACCATTTCTGTCCTTTATCGAGCCCATCTTTGCATAATATGTTCCCTTGGCATCTCTAATTTTCTTGAAGAGATCTCTAGTCTTTCCCATTCTGTTGTTTGCCTCTGTTTCTTTGCATTGATCCCTGAGGAAGGCTTTCTTACCTCTTCTTGCTATTCTTTGGAACTCTGCATTCAGATGCTTATATGTTTCCTTTTCTCCTTCAGCAAATGCTTACTATTTATTATATCCCAAATTCAAACAAGCAAAAGCAAAAAAGCTAAAATAACTTACATTTATATTTGCAATGTTTTATGGTGAATGGTTCAGCTATAATGGTGCTCCCAAATTTCTACAAGATCACATTCACTTTCTAAATCATTAGGGAATATTGAATTCTGTTCAGTGTCATTTCAGTGTATAAGTCAGCTTGAATGTCTAGAATGTGTCAAGTTCTGCTCAACTCTGTTTCACAGTCCATATGTGGTCATGTTTAATGTGTAATTCTTGGAATGGGCAACATATCTGGATAGGGGTATTCACCAAAGTAGGCTGTTTTCAAGAGGCAGGTGAGCAGTTAGGAGGATCAATTCCAGAACAGCTCTGGGACATTAAAATCTCTTTATATGCTTGAGGCTGTTTATGTGCCAAATAATATTCAGTTTATCGTCTCTTCAACATAAACATTTATTGCTGGTCTGTCATGTGTAAAGCTCTATGTTAAGTGCTAAGGATAAAAAATAGATCTGAGCAGTTTATAGTGTGGTTGTGGCTATATAAGCACATCAAAAAGCACAGTAGTTTAAGGAGGCATGCACTGTATGCCAAATGAGCACCATGCTCAGTGGGTGCAGCAGATGGCATTCCAGTGTTCAGAGCCTAGTGATGGCACCTCCCACTCCCAAAAGAAGCAGCAGGTGTGTTTGGTTTTTCCTTACCTTATCAATTTCATGCATATCTCAGTCCTCAGACAATCTGAAAAATAGCTTGTTACCATCTTGTTGCTACTCAACCGTAAAGAAGTAGTTATTCTACAAAGACAGTATTAAACTCTGGAAGCACAATTGCAATACATTTACTCCCCATCTTTCAATATGTCTTGTATTCCAAAACAGTGAGATCTAGTTCTCTTTCTGGAGGGTATTTTATGGACCTGTTTGATGTTGTTTTATTTGTGATGAGCATGAAAGCTCTAGGAATTTTCTGATACTTTCATTTCATTCAGGAATTCATGTGAGTAAGTATCGTCTTAGGTTGTCAAACATGTTTGAGCTCCTTCTAGAGGAAATGGGGAGCAACTCTGATTTTATTATTATTACTATTATTATTAAGAGTAATCTGTGCTTTCCTGATGGTTCAGATGGTAAAGAATCTACTTGCAATGTGGGAGACTCAGGTTCTATGACTGGGTCAGGCAGATCCCCTGGAGAAGGGAATGGCTACCCACTCCAGGACTCTTCCCTGGAGAATTCCATGGACAGAGGGCTACATAGTCTGGTGGGCTACAGTCCATGGAGTTGCAAAGAGTTGGGCGTGACCGAGTGACTAACACTTTCATTTTGTACCCATTTTATGAAATAGGCTTAATATGAGATTTCTTGATCAGTATAGTTCTTGGCATCCAACCATGAAATGGGCCATGAGGAAGGGTTTCTAAAATGAAATCTGTAGATAAGACATGTCAGAAAAGTGATGCTGTTTGTATAATCCTGATGACCTGTTCTGGATGTTGTCCTTTGGGTTGATTGTTACAGAATTTCTGTTAACAATAGAATGTAGTTCCTCCTAGCTAAAGGTAAATAATGGCTTCTTTTTTTGTCAAGGCCACGATTATTACCAGCTTTCCTGTCAGTACCAGGACAGTACTCACATAATCATGGACTTCTTGGACATGCAAAAGGCCTTGGCAATCATTTGCAGGCAGGCAGTGGTCTTCAGTGATGGGCAGGATCTGGCAAAGTAGAGATCGAAGAAAAGGATATCATGAAAGAAGTAAATCATGCCAAGATATGGAGGGTGGAGTGAGCACACTGTGTATATTTGGGGAACAATGAGGAGAGACTTCTCTGAGTTCAGCCAAGAGGTTCTATTCCCATTGGAGAGTCATAGGAGTAGGTAGCTGGAAAGGAGAGGTAGGGACCACTCAAAGGACACATTCCTTTCACTGATTTTTGTCAGCAAAGGAAGGCTATATGGCAGGTTTTAGGTTCATCTTAGACAAGTTTAGAACCCAACCCAATCTCCATCTCCGACTGGCTGTGCTGTGCTTAGTCCCTCAGTCATGTCCAACTCTTTGCAACCTCATGAACTGTAGCCTGCCAGGCTCCTCTGTCCATGGGATTTTCCAGGCAAGAACACTGGAGTGGGTTGCCATTCCCTTCTTCAGGGGATCTTCTCAACCCAGGGATTGAACTCAGGTCTCCCACATTGCAAGCAGATTCTTTACCATCTGAGTCACCAGGGAAGCCCTGACTGGCTGGGTGACCTCAAGACAAAATACTTCACCTGGATCAATAAACCTTAGTTTATTCATCTGTGAAAAAGAGCTGATAATATCTTCCTCATAGAGTTGTTGCATGGGTTAAATAAGATCCTATATGAGAAGCCCTCAGCCAAGTGCTCGTGGAAGTAGGATTTCTGAGGAGGAAGAGAGGAGATGAAAGGGCGTTGGTTATAGAGAGATGGTCTCTGGCTGCTGTGCACAGAAGTGGAATTAGAAGAGATCAGAAATGTACCAGTATCAGCAGTCTCCCAGGAGGCAAAAGAGGCGAAGCTGCCAAACTAGGAAGGAGGCGTGCATGCTCAATCACTCAGTTGTGTCTGACTTTTTGCCACCCCATGGGCTGCAGCCCACCAGGTTCCTCTGTCCATGGGATTTCCCAGGCAAGAATACTGGAGTGGGTGGCCATTTCCTTCAGGGGATCTTCCTGACCCAGGGATCAAACCCACATTTCCTGCATTGCAGGCGGAAGAAGGGGACGCGTCTGTATATGTATTCTCTGCAATTTCTTTCCTGTCGTTGACTTCTGTTTCACTTGAGGATTGTGTCTACAGTGTTAGAGAAGTACAGCAATCACAGAGTTTTCTTCTGCCCTGAACAGGATGCCAGCGATCCATAGGCCTTTCCAACGGGAAAGCCAAGGTGTGCAACTACAGCGGGTGGTATTACTGCAGCAGCTGCCACGTGGACGACAGCTTCCTGATCCCGGCCCGCATAGTCCACAACTGGGACACCTCAAAATACAAGGTGGGTGCTGAACCTGGGTTCACTGCATAATAGTGATTTTGCTTTTTACTTGTTGTCACGTGGATTCTAAAGAGAATGAGACTTTGAGGCAGACCTGATTAAGATCATCTCATAAAAGCTACAACTTTATGCTCTTTTCCCACTATATACTGTTTCTATTGAATTATTTGGGGCTTCCCTTGTATTTCAGTCACTAAGGTATCTACCTGCAATGCAAGAGACCCAGGTTCAATTCCTGGGTCAGGAAGATCCCCTGGAGAAAGAAATGGCAACCTACTCCAGTATTCTTGCTTGGGAAATCCCGTGGACAGGGGAGCCTGGAGGGCTACAGCCCATGGGGTCACAAAGTGTCAGACACAGCTGAGCGACTAAACCACCATTGTATTATTTCCCTCCTTCTAGGCTGGGGATCACAGGCTGATAATTTCTACATTTATCTCCAGCTCCAGTTTTGCTGCGGAAAGTGAGACCTGTGGATTTAATTGCCTGGTAGCATTTATTTCAACTGTGGTTTTCAACCTAGTCATCCTTTAGACCTGTGAACTGGTTAGCTCCGTTGCACAGCATGTCTACCCTTGTGTAAACCAAATGCATAAATCAAATTTGGCGAGTCAAGGAATCTAACCCCCACTCGAGTCATACTCTAGGTTTAGGATATTTATTTATTTTTTGTGTGGTCCTGAGTCCCAGGACCCGATAGAGAATTCTGTTACCTGATCTGACTAGAAGCTTTCCTCATTCTTCTGCCAGAATACTGTCACGTCTGCCTTGAACAAACCTTCCATGCAAGGTGCTACATACGAAAACAGGCTGTATGATGGGTTTTATACTTTCCTGCTAACAGATGTCTGAGGCTTGCTTTCATTGTAACGGTATTGCCCTGGAGCAATGTGGGCAGGAATGGAACGTGTAGCTGCTACCTACCTGTCATCTTTGAAGTCTAAACTGAAACTGACCACTCTGAGTGGCCAGTCGGCTTGGATCCTTTTCCGCATCCCTGAGCAGCTCCTGTTGTGCCCAGTAATCATCCACATGTCTTTAATCTGCCTCCTCCCTGAGGAGTCCTTCTCAGCATATGCCTCCTACTTCAAGGAGAAACTGAAGCTAGGAGATTTGAATTCGAATACCTGCCAGCCTGCCTACATCTGTATCTGTCCTTACTGCCTCCCCTCCTGGGCTGGGAAGAAGAAGAGCCCTTTCCTTCATTTAGAGATCGTCCTTCCACATGTGCTCCAGATACTTTTACCCATCTCAGGAACCCCTGCTCTTTGTTCCAGAGCCGATAGAAGAATGTCCTCCTTGATGAAACCTCCGATGCTTCTTGCTTTCCCCATCTGTACTTTGTTAGTTCCTCCCAATGGGCTTCCCTGGTGGTAAAGAATCCCAGTGGTAAAGAATCCGCCTGCAATGCAGGAGAGCAGGTTTGATCCCTGGGTTGGGAAGATCCTCTGGAGGAAGAAATGGCAACCCACTGCAGTATTCTTTCCTGGAGAATTCCATGGACAGAGGAGCCTGGCAGGCTACAGTCCATGGGGTTGCAAAGAGTTGGACACAACTTAGCAACTAAGCAAGAAGAATTTCTCTCTGTGCCACCACCACACATGTGTGAATCTCTAGAATTGCACTTATTTAGGGGTTAATAGCAGGAACTTTTGTTTAACAGGCCTTTATCAAAATCCTCTCTCTACCTCTAATTAAGTACTTGACTGGTTGAGGCAAATAACTTGAACTTTGCTGAGCTTCCATTTCCTAATCTGTAGAATTAACCCAGACTACCTGGGTTCAAGTCTTAGCTTTGTCACTTAGTAGCTATCTGATTGGATTTCCCTGGTGGCTCAGATGGTAAAGAATTAGCCTGCAATGCGAGAGACCTGGATTTGATCCATACCTGGGTCAAGAAGATCCCCTGGAGGAGGGCATGGCCACCCACTCCAGTATTCCTGTTTGGAGAATTCCCATGGATAGAGGAGCCAGGCGGGCTACAGTCCATGGGGTGGCAAAGAATTGGACACAACTGAGTGACTAAGCACATACACAATAGTAGGGATAGTCCCTCCTTCTTAAGGTTGCTGTTTGCTTAAATGAATAAGTCACAGAAAACATCTAGTACAGTGTCTGCTGCTGCTGCTGCTAAGTCGCTTCAGTCGTGTCCAGCTCTGTGCGACCCCATAGATGGCAGCCCACCATGCTCCCCCATCCCTGGGATTCTCCAGGCAAGAACACTGGAGTGGGTTATCATTTCCTTCTCCAATGCATGAAAGTGAAAAGTGAAAGCGAAGTCGCTCAGTTGTGTCCGACTCTTCGCGACCCCATGGACTGTAGCCCACCAGGCTCCTCTGTCCATGGGATTTTCCAGGCAAGAGTGCTGGAGTGAGGTGCCATCGCCTTCTCCGTCTAGAATGTAAATATTCAATTAATGCCAGCTTTTATAATGATTGACATAAGATAACTCTAAATCTCTTTACCTGACATAAAGACATTTATGATCTCTAGTCCCAGCCTTTCTAACCCTTCCATCCACTGCCTCCCGCCCCTGAGTCTCTTAAGGAACAGCATACTCCTTCCCATCACCCAGTCCTGCCAGGCTGTTTCACACCTCTTGTCTCCCTCTTGCCCTCATTCAAATCCTAAACCTAGCTTAAACGTTCTTTCCTCTCCTGCTGCTTCCCTTCCCCTCTGTCACACAGAGTTGTCATTCTCTCCTCTGCATCTTGTACTTGACACTCTGAATACAGGCTATAAATATATTGGCCATGTGTGTAATAGATAAACATTTATTTCTAGGGCAAGAACGCTAGTTGAGTTTTTGGTTTGAACAGTTTAATCTCCTTGGAGCAGAGCTTTGACAGCTGAGATGTGTGTAGAGAGTGAGTGAGTGAGGCATCCCCAGCCCCGTGATCACTGGGGGCTTAGGCTGGTGGCACCTGCCCTCAGAATGTGTGCCCATCAATGGAGCTAAAGCAGGAAAGGTGGCATTGAATGAGGAAAGTGAGAAACGCAGGCGCGGTTTAAGAACCCATGCAGTGGAGAAGGCCCAGGTCTGTTTGCAATGAAGGCTGAAGCCCCCTGAAATCATCAATCCAGCCATTGCTCAGGATTATTTTAATCTTACTATAAAGCAGATATTTTTGTGGTGGTGGTCCTTCAACTGACAAGGTTTGATTTTGAGAGATCAGGTAAGTAATAGGATATTAGAGGAAAGTGTCCTTTGTGAGACCATTCCCTCCTAGGCGCTCAGCAGACAAGGGAAGATTTTTAAATCAAGAACAGAGCTGGTCGATTTTATCTGGATCATCTCTCACTGACATTAAGTAACTGTGTTCCAGTTAGTCCAGTGTCTGTCTGTCTTTGCTCAAATGCTGAGATTTAACTTAATGTTCCTAATTGTGAGGATCAGTTCAAACCTATCAATTTCCAAGACCAGACATCGTTCTGTTAGAGCTGCCTGCTCCCCCTAATTGAAGTACGTGACTGGCTTGAATATCCATTTGAAAGAGTGAACAAATGGTTTTGTAGAGCAGAATGAAATCTGTCATCTTAAGCGCTTCCTTGTCTGCCCTGCAGAGTAATAATAATCCTAATTATTTTTAAAGCAGGATTTCATCTGTTTTCCATTGTACATCCTGCAGATTGAATTGAGCTCCAGGATTACCTAGCAGCTAAATTCTATCCTCCAATTCTACAGCCATTTTTCTAATGAAATTGTTTTTGGACAATAGTGTTTCCTCTTACCCTCCCCTCTTTCAAAAATATCAAGCATGACAAAGAGGTAGTGAGGAAATCAAACTTTGCCTGAACTCTTCCTAAATTGTGCTTTTAAAAAATATTTTTGTTTCCTAGCCTGAACATGCACATTCCATTTAGCTAGGGGTTTTCCATGTTACACAAACCATTTCCTATCTCTTCATCTTGAGAGGCATTCAAGGCAAGCTCTGCTGGCCTTGCAGAGCCGGAGAATAGCTCTCTGATGGGAAAAGCCACTTGTTCAGAGTCACTGGGCGATTTTGAGAACAAATTGTAATTAAACTTAAGATCTCTTGATTCCTCCTCCACTAGTCCACAGCGCCTATTTTAATAAGACCAAGAAGTGTTATGGTTGGAATTGATCTTCTTAAAACTTTGCTATGATTTTTCATAATAGAGATGGGGAAAAATGCTAGAAGAAAACGTTATACTGAAGAAATCAGTGGTTATTTTACTGTGATTATAGGTGGGTTTTTTCTCCCCTAATCTTTTCTGTTCTGTGAAAGTCGCTTAGTCAGGTCCGACTCTTTGCAACCCCATGGACTATACAGTTATGGAATTCTCCAGGCCAGAATACTGGAGTGGGTAGCTTTTCCCCTCTCCAGGGGATCTTCCCAACCCAGGTCTCCGACATTGCAGGCGGATTCTTTACCAACTGAATTATTAGGGAAGCCTTCTCCTACTCTTTAGTGTTCAAGTTTTTAGTAATGTGATTATGATATTTTTATTATTTTATAAATTTAACTGTCACGTAGCTCTGTAGATTCTATTTCAGAAAATTTGTACTAGAAATTAACCTTTTTTAATACCTCAGAATTATCATTATAAATATGAGTGTTCTAAATCTTGTAACCAATAACTTCAATGTGATTTAGCTATACTGCTATACTTTTATTCTTCTTTTTCTGAACATAATATACTTCCACATTTCGAGGTTCAAAACTACAAAGGACATATACACATGGATAATCTCCTTCCCTTCTCTTCCTCACACCCACCCTGTTCTTCCCACAGGCAACCAAATCACTCCTTCCAGAGATATTTTATATACATGTGTTTTGCACAAAAATGGCAATAGGCAATATAGTGTACATGCTGCTCTTAGAAAACATTCCGTTTAGATCATAAACCTCCTCCTTGGGCTTTTTAAAAATAGCCATTCCATATTCCATCATGAATTTAACACACCAATTTTCCAGCTTCTTTTGATCAGCATTGAGGTTTTTTTCTCAGTCTTTCTAATATGACAATGATTCTGTGAATAACTTTATACATTATTTCGAATGTAAGTTCTTTGATTCATGAATGGGACTCTCTGTAGGTAACTTCCTAGATGTAGTATGTACACCTATGAGTTTGATAGATGTTGCCAAATTGCTTTCCATCAGGTTGCATGCTATACTTTAGTATCTACTTGCAGGTGCCTTCCTTCCCTTAGTACCAGGATGTCAGCTGTCACCTCTGCTGTCACTGTGCTGCCTCTAGCTGTCCTTCCCCTTTCCTACTTTATTAATTCTAAATATGTTGTGAACTTAGAAACAAAGAATCAAAATGATAGAAGTGTGTGGGTCTGCGTCACTGGCCAGAGCCCTGTAAAAGTACTCATTCATCTGTTCAGGAAATGTTTACTGAACACTTACTATGCTCACCATTCTAGACGTTAGTACATATGTTCTGCATCGTGAATTTCAGGTGATAAAAAAAGATAGTAAACAAATGTAGAAATAAGTGACTTCTAGATAAATGAAGTGTTATTGGACTTGGCTTTGTTTTAGAGTTAAAGACACGTGGAAACCCACACACTGGTGTACTGCCTCCTGAAGTCATGGGTTCATCTCCACTGGTAGCCCACTTGCTTTCTATTTGACTGGGGAGGAGAGAGGGACAGAACAGAAACTGGGATCTCCTCTTTTAAAGAGTGATGAACAGACAGTTGTTGGCGGAGTTATTTTAAAAAGAACCGTGAATGTAAACAACGCTAACAAGCACAGAGCAGTGCATCCCCACATCTGAGTTCCGGCTCGAGATCTACCGTGAGCTGACCACAGAGAAGTCATTTAAGTTCTCTGGACTCAATTTTCTATTAAGTGCAGGTAATGGTAGAGAAAGAGGTCCCTTCTTCCAGATGATGAGGGGAACCTTGGCTGACTTTCATTTCTCACCACCTCCTACCCCTCACTACAGTCTGCATGACATTAACCAGCTGCCCTGTCTGTAGCCAGATTGGTTGGAAAGTGGCTGGGTTCAGCAGGTTTTCTCTAGTACTCCATGTCCAAGATGCTTACTCCTTGGAAGAAAAGTTATGACCAACCTAGATAACATATTCAAAAGCAGAGACATTACTTTGCCGACTAAGGTCCGTCTAGTCAAGACTATGGTTTTTCCTATGGTCATGTATGGATGTGAGAGTTGGACTGTGAAGAAGGCTAAGCACTGAAGAATTGATGCTTTTGAACTGTGGTGTTGGAGAAGACTCTTGAGAGTCCCTTGGACTGCAAGGAGATCCAACGAGTCCATTCTGAAGGAGATCAGCCCTAGGTGTTCTTTGGAAGGAATGATGCTGAAGCTGAAACTCCAGTACCTTGGCCACCTTATGCGAAGAGTTGACTCATCGGAAAAGACCCTGATGCTGGGAGGGATTGGGGGCAGGAGGAGAAGGGGACGACAGAGGATGAGATGGCTGGATGGCATCACTGACTCGATGGACGTGAGTCTGAGTGAACTCCAGGAGTTGGTGATGGACAGGGAGGCCTGGCGTGCTGCGATTCATGGGGTCGCAAAGATCGGGCACGACTGAGCAACTGAACTGAACTGAACACGCTGCACTTTGAATCATCAAGAGAAGAATGTGGCATGTGGCGTATTTTTTGTTGGGCCTCAGAGGATCTTTTCTATATGACTGGTATTCCTTGGGACACAGGTTAAGAAAAAACTGAACTAGATTATCTTTTGCTGTTCAGTTGCTCAATTGTGTCCGACTCTTTGAGACCTCATGGACTGCAGCATGCCAGGCTTCCCTGTCCTTCGCCATTTTCCAGAGTTTGCTCAAACTCATGTCCATTGAGTCAGTGATGCCATCCAACCATCTTGTCCTCTATCATCCGCTTCTCCTCCTGCCTTCAGTCTTTCCCAGCATCAGCGTCTTTTCTAATGAGTCTGGTATTCGCATCTGGTGACCAAAGTATTGGAGCTTCAGCATCAGTCCTTCCAATGAATATTCAAGGTTGATTTCCTTTCAGATGGACTGGTTTGATCTCCTTGCAGTCCAAGGGACTCTCAAGAGTCTTCTCCAGCCCCACAGTTCGAAAACTTAAATTCTTTGGCACTCAAGTCTATTTTATCTGTACCCATTCTTGTTATTCTAAGATTATGTTCTCATCCGTTTTACTCTGATCCATTTTCCTCCTTTAACAAAAACTAAAGTCCTCACCACCACCACATCATTCTCCTCCCCTCCAAATTGCTATCATTGGTCATCATATTGTTTTTGCCCCATCACATTATTACCCAGGACAGTTTTTTGTGGGGGAACCTACTAGGACACCATTTCAGAACCTCTCAGAATTACAGAAACCCGAATGACGTTTGAGAACTTTTATTTCCAAAGGTACCTGTCACCACCATAACAAAAGATGTATTATATTAAAATCTATACCAATAATGGTTAGCTTGCTAAAATCAAGTGACAAATGTGCTTATTTATAAATACATATGTGTAAAAAAAATAAATAAATACATATGTGTATCTATCAGATTCGTCATTATTGGTTAATGGATAATTATAACCTGAACTATGCTGTTTTCTCAACTCCTGAGTATGAGATGGGGAGGAGACCTGCTTCTACTTGGCCCTCCTCCTCCTCACCTCTTTCAAATCACGTTGACTGCAGGTCTGTGAAGAGAAAAAGAGTTAGTCGCTCAGCCGTGTCCGACTTTTTGTGACCCCATGGACTGTAGCCCACCAGGTCTCCTCTATCCGTGGGATTTTCCAGGTGAAGAGAGAACCAGTTCACAAACTGCAACAAAACCACAGTCGCAGAATGAAGTTCTTACAGCTTAAACTATTCTAAAGTTAAAATATCTATGGAAAGAAACTGGGGTATTAATATTATTGATATTAATTAGTTAATATTAATAATACTAATATCATTAATAAATATTGTTTAGTAAGATACTAACAGGCCAGTAGGTTGGAAAAACGAACTGTCAACCCTATAAAAATTGCTTCTAATCTAAGTGGAATAGGATCATGGAAAAGAATACCAACCTAAGCCATTCATTTTTTTTTTAAGTAAGGAATACTGGGCTTATCCTTTTGTACCTATGAGGTGAGTTTTCATATCAGAAACAGCCCTCGGGTTTTTGATGTTTTTCATAATTTGGTAGGCAAGAAGTAGGACAGTAGCTCTTGGCTCTTAAGTAGAATATATTTAGTGTTCCCTTATAGCTCACGAAATGGTTCTATTAACGAGAAAGAAACTTTCTCTCACATAAACTTCGTCACTTAAGAATATCATTGGCTTCTTTCCATAAGTAACTATATATTTTTAGAAAAGCTTTTTAATTACAGTTGAGTTTGAAAGTAGAGTGCTCATACAAGAATAGAGGATGGTTTCGAATTTCGATCACTGTATCCCCACTGATTTCCTATTTTGCAAAAATAGCATTTCATACGGAATTTTTAGTCCTCTCCCAAATACCCCCACCGATGTAAGTGGTTGGTTCTCAAAAAATGAGCATGTGCTTTGCAGCCAAAAACAGCTCAGCATGGCAGGGCTTTATTTGTTCACATACTCAGGCAGCCGGGGTCATAGTATGCTCTGTATTTCCACACTAGCTAGTAACTTCGGGAAAAAGGGCCTTAGACTTTCTTGAGACTAGCTCTGTTTTTGTTTCTAGTGATTTCAGTCTATGAATGCAGATGTCAGTAGCTGCCATCCCATTTGTCTCGCTGCTTTTACTGTCTCTGTAGAAGGCTTTTTTTTTTCCCCCACTCGGGCTTAAGTACCACCTGAAGAGAGAAGCCTTTTAAGGCCTGGGAGACTGGCCAGTGCCCTTTGTCCTTCTGTTCACCTACTAAAAGGTAGCATTGTTAACCTAATTCAGCAGGGCCCTGGCTCAGTATAAACACTGCTCAATAGAGCCAGAAAGACTAATTGAATTGTACAATACATCATTCTTCAGCAACAGTTTCAAGTGGATTGTACTTCATTTTCCAAAACACCATCCGTTTTTTCCTCATTTAAAATTTTTAAATATAGCAAATATTTAACCATTATAAACAAAACATTTGAACCCAGTTCTGTCTTTCCCTGCTGAACAGTGAGCTATGTGAGGGCAGGGTCCTGCCCGTTGTGGTCTCCACTGAGTGGCCGGACACCTGCTCTGGTGTCTGCCATGGATGTACCTGTGTCTTCAGACCTCAAAATGAGGCATTATTTAGCCCCGTCAGCTGCTCTTTCCAGTCTGATTACATAGTCCAAGGTTTTGGCCACTCTGTGAGCACCATCTGCAGAGACTGTTATCTTCTCTGACTCTTTAGTGGCAAGATTCCAAAGGACCACGCAACAGAACAGGCATCTCGAAAATAATTGCTTCTATGTTGAAAATGATTTTTATTAGAAAAAAGCATTGATGCTTTTCTTTTGCACTTCTATAATTACATATTAACTTTATAATAAAGAACATGGTAATAGTGATTTCATAAACATGTGTTTTAATCAACATACATTTAGTTACTGGGCTTCCCTAGTAACTCAGCTGGTAAAGAATCCGCCTGCAATGCAGGAGACCTCAGTTTGATTCCTGCATCAGGAACATCTGCTGGAGAAGGGATAGGCTACCCACTCAGAATTCTTGAGCTTCCCTGGTGGCTCAGCTGGTAAAGAATCCACCTACAGTGCAGGAGACCTGGGTTTGATCCCTGGATTGGGAAAATTCCTTGGAGAAGGGAAAGACTACCCACTCCAGTATTCTGGCCTGGAGAATTCCATGGACTGTTAAGTCCATGGGGTTGCAAAGTGTCGGACACAACTGAGCGACTTTCACTTTCTTAGTTAGCGCATGTGCAGATTGATCGAGTTCATGGTTGTATCTGCTTGTTGTCCCGTCCTTACCCACCTAGTGCATTTCTGTTTATCTTTCTAGACCTTAAGCCGGTGTCACCTGCTTTGCCAGGCCTGCCCTGGCTCCTAGCTCCCTTCTCCCCAGCATGGTTGACGTCTCCCTCCTTCAGGCTCCCAGTGGACCTCATCCATGTCCCTTTGTGGTGGATGACTGGCTATGTGCTACATGTATATTTTTGTTTTAATTATTGGTCTGTTATACTCAACAGCTGGAGAAGGCAATGGCACCCCATTCCAGTACTCTTGCCTGGAAAATCCCATGGATGGAGGAGCCTGGTAGGCTGCAGTCCATGGGGTCGCTAAGAGTCAGACATGACTGAGCGACTTCACTTTCACTTTTCACTTTCATTCATTGGAGAAGGAAATGGCAACCCCAGGGACGGGGGAGCCTGGTGGGCTGCTGTCTGTGGGGTTGCACAGAGTCAGACACGACTGAAGGGACTTAGCAGCCGCAGCAGCATACTCAGCAGCGAATCCCAGGAAGTTAGGGAACATATTCCTGTTTATTATTCATCAATACTCTTCTAGAGTGGGAACAGTGGATTTTCAATTTTAATGAGCAGAGTTGTTTGTTCTGTTTATGCTGAATTCCAGTCTTACTCCCAGTACTAGAGAGGTTCCAGCGGAAACTTTGTGGAGAGGTCCATGTCCTCGTATCAGTGAATTGGTATGTAAAGATTCCCCCAAACCACCCACAGGTTATGCATTAGTTAAGCTGTAGCTCAGGTGCATTTTTTTTTTTTTATTCTACTGACAAATGACATTTTAAAAGTAGCTTTCATACTCTTGGTGTTTACTGCCAGAAGCGGTTATAGAGTTGGCTGCATCTATTGGCTAGAGTCAGCCCAAGTCCATGAGCGTGTGCTAAGTCACTTCACTGGTTTCCGGCTCTGCGATCCCATGGACTGTAGCCCGCCAGGCTCCTCCGTCCATGGGATTCTCCAGACAAGAATACTGGAGTGGGTTGCCATTCCCTCCTCCAGGGGATCTTCCCAACCCAGGGATTGAGCCACCAATCTCCTATGTCTCCTGCATTGGCAGGTGGATTCTTTACCACTAGTGCCACTTAGGAAGCCCCCAGCCCAAGTCTAGACCTTTACTAATAAAAGCAACTCTTTTCTGCTCACTAAAGTGTACGTTTGAGCTTGTTTTGTATGCATAGTGTTCCGTATATAATATCTTTTTTCCCCCTTTTGGGGAGGTATTCTTTCATTCCTTTCTGTGTACATGGTTTACCTATCTTTTTAAAGTAACTACTTTATAAAAATACTACATATAGATGCACATAGTTGTAGTGTTTAAAATCAGCATTGCTGTTAAAAGAGTCTTAAGGAATTATTTTAAAAACTTTTTATTTTGAAATAATTGTAGATTCACTGGAAGTTGTGTAGATAATGTAATACAGAGGGATCCTATGTATCTTTCACCCACTTTGCCCACTGGGTGTATCTTAAATAACTAATACAATATATTTTTTAAAAACAACAGGAAATTGACATTGGTACACTGAGTCTGTATAGTTCTGTATTATTTTATCATGTGTGTGAAAGTGTTAGTCACTCAGTCGTGTCCAACTCCTTGCAACCCCATGGACTATAGCCCACCAGGCTCCTCTGTTCATGGGATTCTCCAAGGAATCACACAAAACAAAAAAACAAGAGTTAATATATGTTGTAATTCCTTTCAATGCCCAGGTTTCTTTTACGAATTGAGTTTCTTGGAAGAGAGAAAGAAAAGCCATATTTTATACTTCATTACACTATGGGCTTTTTATTTGGCTGTGTTCAGAAAATGATGTCATTTTGGTATTTAAGCTATGGTTCCTAGCTGGAGGAGGTGAGAGCCGGGTTTTGCGCCAGTGCTGATGGAGGACGTTTTCTCTCGTAGGTGTCTAAGCAGGCCAAAGAGTTTCTGGAGTACGTGTACGAGGAGCCCCTGATCGACATCCAGCAGCAGAACCCCATGCTGTACGGACACGCCGAGCCGCTGGCCGCCGTGGTGCGGCTGCGGCAGCGGCTGAAGTCACTGCGAGCCTATTTGTTCAGCTGCCGGGCGGCGGTGGCTGAGGATCTGCGCCGCAGGTAAGAGCCGTAAATGTCAGACGGCTCCGGTTTGTTTTTCTTTCCCGCCCCGGGAGGGTGGTTAGATGATCTCCCAGGGCCTTTACAACGCGGAGTAGCTGGAATTCTGTGGTTCTCCCTCAGGGCTCATCTCCGACTTTTTCCTCTGAGGGCCTCTGTCTGGTTCAGCCAAGCACAATGAAAATAATATCTCAGCGGAACTGAAGGCTTTTAACCTATGCATCGAGTTCCCACGATGGTGAAGACCTCTCTTTACCTATAGGTTAACTTGAGATAATATTCATGGAAGTGTCTTCATTGATTGCAGCATCTTATAGTTTCTCCAATTTCAGTTCCTATTATTGTCAGTGAAAATAAGCATGTTTGAAATATTTCATAGCTCAAAAACATTTTTTCCAATGAGAAATTAGTATGTGGTTATTCAAATCTTATTTAACAGACAGAAACAGACTTGGTAAATGATACAGGCCATAGAGCTGGAATTAAAATACATTTGAAAAAGAAAAACAATCCACCATAAAAAGGCTCAGGATTCTGCCTTTTCATGTTATCATTGGCATAGGCTGCTTTTCCATAGGTTGGTTATGTCCAAGTTTATGGAACACACAAGTCCATACCAAGCTCAGAACCTTAACATAAAATTGAGGTTTAAAAATGTGCCTGTTCTCATCAAATTCCTTCTTTTACAGTTAGGTTTTATTGGCATTTAATTCTCATCCTTGGTATACACAAACTAGCTTATACTTGAAATAATTGTTGTTGGTGTTCATAAGTACCTAAACATATCTTTTAATTTTTTTTTCATTGCAACTTGAAGTCATACATTAGTCATGGTTAAGGCAAGTGTATGTGAATAAGAAGCTTCAGAAAATGATCATTTGCTATTTGAAATCCAATGAATATCCGAAGACCCCCAGGCCTCTGAAGAAGATGTTTTGAAAAGAACTAAATGTAGATAGTAAAGGATATGTAATATCTAGACAAGCTCTCATAAAAATCATAATGAAAAGGCAGCTGCCATAGAGCAAAATGCCTCATAGTGGTAGCCATTCTTTCACCTGGTTGTTTTTCAGAAAACACTAGAAAGTAGTCAAGATTTACTCTTGTAAAGTCTAGGCAAATCTTAATTTTAAAAGATCGGAGCTTTGCCTGAAAGGCGATAAAATTATGTGTTTCCAACAAATTTACCAACCAAGCTAGATAGATTCTTGACATTCAAAGTATGTTTGTTCTGTTACTCTCAGTACCTTTTGGCTTTGCTCAGAGCTGGTTTTTCTTTGTGCTTTTATTGTTGAATAATGTTAAAATCTACACATGGAAATCTTGTTGGATACCTTTATGATGTAATGTTTTGCTTTGGTTAAATATGCCAAATCTGGGCATACATTTAGAAATTAAATAGGAGATCCTCTCTTCATATGGATGACTAAGCATACCTACGCTGTTCCAGCAGTTTGGTGGCTTACCACCATGTACCACTATGCCTTATGGCCAGACCACCAGGAAAGGAATGGAAGTTCTAGAGAGAAGGCAGTCCTGGGGCTGTGAGAGTGAAAATAGGAGTCTTTTTTTACCCCCCTTCATTTCTCTTTCCTGGACTTGTTCATGACCATTATTCAGTGTAGTGCCTGGGAGACAGTATGTGTTTAGTAAGTATTGAACAGATGGATGTAAGGAGGGATGGATGATGGATGGATATCTGTTACAGTGTCACTTTAGACCACTGAGCCGGGCTGGTAGCCCAATTCAGAGGAGGGAGTCATCTTCAGATTCTTCTTATTCTGACTTCCCTGTCAGCACAGTGTTTGAACCTTCTGAAACCTTCAGAAATTGTTGTTGGATAAATGAACAGACCAAACCAGCACAAAAAAGATTTGGTTGGTTCTGTTTCTGGGACAGCTCTCAAATCTTTCCTTTGCTTTTCGCTTCCAATGCACTCCCCTGGTTCAGTCTCAGGACCATTACAGTATCCTTCTAACTAGTCCGTCACACTTGGGTTTCTTTCCTCTCCAACTGAACCTTCACATCAGACAAATTATTAAAGTACAAGTATGGAATTAAAGATCTGCCCCAATCTAACCCAGTATTTTGTTCTACTCTCTCAAACACAAATAATTATTTAATTCTCCCCTCAGTACATTCTGTTGTGGGAATTAAATGGGTTTTTACAAGTGAAGGGTTTACAGTAGTGCCTGTACACAGTAAATAATAAATACTATTCTTATTAATACTGCTTCTTACCCTAGATTGTTCTTGTCTCTAGCTTTAAAAATCTTTGTTAAAAGGGTCCATTTAAAAGCCACCCCTGATGCTCTGTAACTGGAGTCGGGCCCCTTCTCCTGCTACTCACTGTGTCCGGAGAGGGGTGAGCAAGAGGAAGTGGGTTGGAAAGCTAGTCTGGCACAGGGCCTGCGGTTTCTGGGTATGCGGTGCATACCTATCTGTGCATTTGTTGCATAAAAATGGGTGGAGCAGGAGGCTCCCTAAGACTTCCTAAGAGCAAAGAATAAGACGATGATTCCTACAGAGCCTTAGAAGAGGTGCTATAATTTTGTTGTTGTTGTCTTCGTTTCTGTATATTTATATAATCTCTGGGGTTACCAAGCTCTCCAACCTGGCACAGAGAAAAGTACACCAGTAGCAAGCAGGACTCATAGCTTTGGGAGGGGGGTGGTTTTGGGGGGAGTTAAGAACTTTTTTGGATTTATTTTAAAATATGACTGTTTAGTGAAATATGTCTAAGGTGTTCTGGGTGTCCATACTTCCTACAGCTGGACCATGCTTATTCATTCTGCCTTCTTCAGTGTATATAAAAATAACCATTTAACAGAAGGGATTGCCCACCTCATGCTAAAATGACTGTCACCAGAAGCCATCTCTTACCTGTCTTTCACTTTTATACGGAATCTGACTTTTTAAAAACAAAATCAGTCAACAGTACCTTCAGCGACAATAAGCTTGTTCAAAAGCAAGATACTGAAGGTTTCCTTTGTTATACCTGGGGTACCACCTCTAGAGTGGGGATGGGGGGTAGTTTAGACAGTGAGAAGGACCTGCTGGGAGCAACTAACCATATAGATCCTTGATAGAAATTAAAAGAGGGAGGAGTTGATGAGCAACAAGGGAACCAAAATAGAGCAAGGGAATCCAGTTCTTATCTAGTCGTAAAAGGCATTCTCTCCCTGCCTGGGTTTTACCTCCATATAAAAGTTGCCATTAATCTCCAGCAAGTAGGCCCAACATGCTGAAGACCTGTCAGCGCTGTATAAACAGAATAAAGCAAACTGTTAATATTGCTGTCGTGAGGAACCTGGAAACAGACTGATTAATCGTATGGGCGCTAGACCGCCAGGGAGCCAACTTTGGTCATCGCCTTATTAGGGAAGTCACAGTTGGCTTTTAGGCCTGTCATTACAGTGACCGTCCGGTTTTTATCCTCACTGTTTTTGTTATTGTTGTTAAACGAACGCCTTGTTCTTGAACCCGAGCTGCAAATCTTGACTGGCAGGGGTGATTAGTTTAGAAAAAGTCAGTGTCTTCCACGAAGTCTAAAATGTTTATAGTGCTGACAATTCACAGCCTCTGAGGACTCCCAGATGGTGACCCTGCTGGATCAGTTCAAGGTCTAGTTAACTTTTCATGAGAAGAATTATTTACAGTGTCCACATGTGGAGGTGCGTGAAGTACTCTGTGGAAAATCTTCGCACTGTCAGGATACATCCGGATGAGCAGCCGTTAAGGACGTGTTCAGGAGAAACCCCGGGAAAAGCTGGGAGGGCCTCCGGCCTGCATGCCCCGCTGAACACAGGAACGGTGGGATCCAAGCATGAATCAGAAGTCATAAATGGTCACCTTGGGGCCAGGTTTGCCCTCAGACATGTTTTGTTTGGCCTTTCAGGGATGCTCCCACCAGGTTCTAAAGTTGCAAAATAGTAGCAAATATCTGACCGACTCAGTAGACATGAATTTGAGCAAACTCTGGGAAATAGTGAAGAACAGCAAAGGCTGGTGTGCTACAATCCATGGGGTCACAAAGAGTGGGACATGACTTAGCCACTGAGCAACAACAGCAAAAGCAAACATTTAAATAATTAGGCCTTTTCATGCTCTCACAAAATAAAGCTCCTTCGTTTCTCTTAGGAAATCAGAAGCTCTGAGTACACAAGTCTCCCCTCATTCCTGGATGTAGCAATCAGCATTACGTATTAGACTCTCCACTTTGCCATAATCTCTGCCCCTCCTGTTATCTCCCTAAACCCACTGACAATTGGTACATAATATGTTGCTGCCCTGCGTTTCTCATCCTCAGCCCATTTCACTTATTTGTGATGGTGTGATAATCATGATTTTATCAGTTAAAAAGTACTTTCCCATAAATATACTCTTTGGTCTTTACAACAGCCCTTCTAATAGGTGAAACATGGTATTTAGAAAGAGTGGAAAGAACTGTGACTCTGAGATGTTACGTGGCTTGCCTGAGGTGACGGAGCTGGCAAGGAGCAGAGTCCACACTTGGAAGCAAGTTTTCTGATGCTCAAATTGCTGCTGCTTTCCCAGGGGCATTTGCTGGTGGCAGTGATGTCCACAAGTTTCTAGACTCTTCAGAGGAATAACCCCTTTTATTTCTCCTGAAGGACTTCATTGAGGTTGTCTAGGAGAGTGTGAAGGCAGCGAGGTGGCAGACAGTAACGTCTCTTGTGTGGGAAGGTGCGATTGCCGTACTCACTGCCAGTGCTGGGCTTGGAAAGCAAGGCATGACTATTGGCTTAGTGCTAATGAGCACACTTTCCTCTAGGTTGTGTTTACCAGACCTTTCTGTTGCATAGACCTGTAAATGTAGAGGTGTCTATAGGGTTATCTTATCCATGTCTAAAATAAATATTACGATCTCTTTCTAACCATCATTTCATAAAAGAACATAATAATGCAAAAAAAAAAAAGTGAACAGCAATCAAACAGCTTTTTAAAGTCAAACAGATTTAAAATTCAATCTACTATTCTTCTTTTGGTCTCATTTTGCCTTGGATTGCTGAAAAACATTGCCAGAGCAATACCAGTTGTTTGGACTAGCTTTTCGGAAATCCTGAATTAAGTCATGTTTTCTCTTCTGAATGCTGAAAGTGGAATTATCCAGTCCAAAGAAAGATATTACAGAAATCAATTGGTGGATGCCTGAGTGTTTCCCATTCTCTATCATTAACAGATGATTGGGGTTTTGGGTGCCTGGGGAATCCAAAGTTCCTATTGTGATAAATATTTAAAACTAGTTTCTCTCCAAGACTACTTGAAGCCAATAGGCAATATTATGCCTGCCTTCCCAGTGACTTAGAGCACAAGTGTGATGGTTCTGGGGGAACAGGTAGTCCTACTTGTTTGTTAAGTTCAGTTCTTTGCTTAGACCATTGTAAACAATTTGACAGCTTAACTTAGGATAAGTCACCTTTTGCTGTCTTCAGTCTCACATTTCATTTGAAATTATATCCAGTATTAGCTCTCACTGAAATACCAGCTTTATTGAACAGTGAAAATTTTCTATCATAAAACCTGGCATTTTTATTAACTTTGTCTAACCTGCTGAGTGCCAGAAAAATAAGAGTGAATGTGTATGCGTGTCTATCCTGTCAGACTGTCCTTGCCTTCTCCTCCTTCAAGCAAAATTCAGCAGCTTGCTCAACTCTTAGAAACAGTCCCCAGAAATGTCATTTAATACACCAGATTTCCTTTCCCAATTCTTTGCTCCTTACCCCCAGGGAAAGCTGTCTGTCTAACTGCTGAGTTCACTAGACAGGAAGCTAAGTCCAAAGGTTGAAACATCCTTTGGTGTCCACTAGCATCTCAAACTTAATATGGTCAAAACTGAGCTAGTAGCCCCTCCCCCACTCCTGTTGCAAACTGCTCCGGCTGCAGGGCCCCCTATCCGCCTTACTGGCACCTCCACCCATCCAGTTGTTCAGGCCAAACACCTTTCTCTCAGTTCTGAATCCAACCTATCAACAAATCTTATCAATGTCACCTTCAAAATATATCCACTCAAATTGAAATCGTCATAAAACCATCACTTCCCCTGCTACCCCCTTGGTCCGAGCCACTGTCACTGTCCCCTGGATTATCGCGGTAACTGGTCTCCCCCTTCAGTCTGTTCTTAAGACTACAGTTAGAGTTAATGTGTACATTAGATGATGTCACCCCCGACTCAGACTACCTGATAGCTTCCTCTCTCTTCACCCAAGTAAAAGCCAAGGACGAATATGGCTGGTTCCCCAGCCCCTCTCTGCCCTCATCCCCTGATAAGTGCCCCCTCCTTTACTCTGTTCCAGCCAGACCAGTCTTGTTTAGTCCTTGAGCACAGCACACAGGCTCCCGCGTGAGTTTCTGTGCATGTTTTCCTCTTCCCCAAGTAACTGCATAGCTGGCTTCCTTATATCCCTTAGATCCGTATGCAGTCATCGTGTTCATGAGGCATCCTTGGCCACTTTATTTGAAATTGCGCCCAGCGCCCTCCCTGACACACATGGTTCATCTTTTTAGTCTCTGCTTGTTACCACGCAATGCAGTGTTTTATATTGTCTGTCTCCCTCTCCAGTGCCACACATGTGGCTGTGGAGGTCATGCTTTTCTCAGCCTGTATAGCCCTGCCCAGAGACCCTGTGCTCTCCACACTAGATGTAAGGTACGAAAGGTCATGGCTTTTTATCTGTTTCGTGGTCTTAGGCCCTGCTGTATCTCCAGAGCTTTGAACCATACTGTGTGTGTGTGACTGTGTGTCTTGGTTACCCAGGCATGTCTGGCTCTTTGTGACCCCATGAACTATAGCCTGCCAGGCTCCTCTGTCCGTGGAATTTCCAGGTAAGAGTACTGGAGTGGGTTGTCATTTCCTATTCCAGGTGATTTTCCCAAGCCAGGAATCGAACCCAAGTCTCCTGCTTGGCAGGTAGATTCTTTACCACTGAGCCAAGGCTTCCCAGGTGATGCTAGTGGCAAAAAATCTGCCTGCCAATGCAGAGACGCCAGAGACTTGGGTTCAATCCCTGGTCAGGAAGATCCCTTGGGGAAGGAAATGGCTACCCACTCCAGTATTCTTGCTTAGAAAATTCCATGGACAGAGGAGCCTAGTGGGCTAGAGTCCATGGGGTCGTAAAGAGTTGGACATGACTTAGCGACTAAAACCACCAACAACCACCACTGTACATACTATTTTTAACCTAATCATTTTGCTTAGTATATTGTGAATATCTTTTTACGCCAGTAAATATTTGTATAAAGCATCATGAATCACTGAGTGAAAATGGTATTTTGATGCCTGAACATTCTGATGCACCCTAGATCTTAGAAGAAGTATGTGAGGATATTATTCAGTGTACCCAACAAAAGATTACATGAAAGAGCTGAAAGAGATCATTTCATAGCAACAACTCCTCATCTCCCTACCTCCCAGTAAATCAGACATATTAGGTAGAGGGATTATCTGTTACAGAGAGAAAAGATTGTATGCTCTTGTGACTTGAATACACTTAATGTCTCCTCTGGCAGCCTCGTTCTTTAAACATAGTCTACACACACTTGACTTGCTGTGTCTCTGAACTGAAAATGAGGAGTGTCTATACCCAAAATCTAAGATCCAAATGTGTAGCCGATCATTAGCCAAAATCTGGTTAATACTGAATTTTAGAAAGATGAGCCCATTTTAGGCACAATATTATCACTAAATTAGTCTCATTAAAGACCAGAGATTATTAGCACTTCAAATTTATAGATAACACTTCTTTAAGCCCAGTTAAATGAACACAGCTCTTTATGTTCTCTGTAAGATTTAATATTGGCTAGACTTTGTGGCTAGTTTTTGAGTTAGCTAGTTAAAAGTGTTTTGGGGCCTTCCTCTCAACAGATTAGCTATGTGAATCTATCAAGACTCAAAACCTACTAAAACACAAAATGTTACTTTGATAGTTTCTGAAAGCAGCTATTCTCAGTCTCCTTCAAGAATTCCTTTTCCCTTGAATGACTCGAAGAACCAAGGTTCTCAAGTCAGCTAAGTGCCTCATCTCCTGAGCCCCTCCCCTCACCTCATTTTTCTCCAGAAGTCTCATTCAGGAAATCATGTATATATGTGCTAGTATCAGCACTCTAAAAAGGAGCTACAGACTGTCTGCAAAACCATCATTCAAAACTAAAACATTAATAAACTTTGAGAAAGGAGCTCTGGCAAGTTATATATTAATTTTACTATAATGTACACAGAACTTTTTATTTATCGAGAAATCCATAGCAAGTTAAAAAGTGATTTTATCTCATTCTGAGATTAAATGAAATCTGTAGATTATAAGAAATCATTTTCTAAGAGATGACAGAAAAATAAAACTCATGGCAGAAAAAGTGTTATATTCTTGGAATTGTGGCATAACATAGGGATTTGAGCTAGGATCTATAATGTGATAAAATCTGTCACTTTTATAATCAGACCCCAGAATAATAACAACCCAAATTACTTCCTAAGTATTTCTACTCCAGGCTTTAGATCGAAGAAACTTAGGCACAGTTTCTGAATGAACATGTAAAAGAGACCCTTTTTTCCCGTATCTATCTGCCAAGATATAATATCTGATGCAATCTTGCTACTTTTTCAACCAATAAGATTAGCAAAATGAAGTATCTAGAGAAATGATTGAAGCTTGTTTTCTTCCACATGGATGGCTATCGCAATATCTGCCTTTGATTTAAAATTGTTCTTCCATTAGCTGGGAGCATGGTTGGACATAAGAGTCCTGTCCATATCCAGTCTAATGTAACTATTTCGGGAACATTTGTAGCTCATATCAAGAACACCAAATTGCATCTCCCTGGGAATATTTCACCGTACTTTCTGCTGATTTTAGTGTGGGTACGTGGCCCTCCAAAGGAAAAATACTGCAACCCTTTCCATTCCATACAAATTACCTCACCTGGAGCACTGACTCTGGGAAAACACAGTAATACTTCATGAATGAATGGTTTTCCTTTCTAAATTACTCCTTTGCACTTCTACACATAATCTTCCTGTAGATCCTTAAGGTTCAGAATTAGAATTGGAGATTTTCCCTTGGTGTTGTCTTTTTTATTGTGTATATCTGTGTGTGTGTGTGTGTGTGTGTGTGTGTTTAAGAGAGAGAGAGAGAGAGAGAGAGAGTGATAGACAGACAGAGATACATGTAGAAGAAGGGAGGGAGATGAGTCTGTTTTTAAACTTATTTATTTTTTAAAATATTTATTTGGCTGCTCTGGGTCTTAGCTGTGGCGTGTGGAATCTACTTCCTTGACTAGGGCTCACCCAGGCCCTTATATTGGGAGAGTGGAGTCTTAGCCATTGGACCACCAGAGTTCTAACTTATTTGTTTTTAACTGGAGGATAATTGTCTTACATTACTGTGTTGGTTTCTGCCATATAGCAACATGAATCAGCCATAGGTATATGTATGTCCCCTCCCTCTTGCACCTCCCACTCATCTGCAACCCCACCCCACCCCTCTAAGTTGTCACAGAGCACCAGTTTTGGGCTCCGTGTGTTATACAGCAAATTTTCATTGGCTATCTGATTTCATATATGGTAATGTATATATTTCAATGCTGCTCTCTCCATTCATCTCACCTGCTCCTTCCCCCCACCCTGCGTGAGATGAGTCTTTAAATCATATCTGTTACGTGTGTTAAGATATTTTCACTTTAATCATTGGGTTTTTAATGCCAGTTGTGCAGCTCAAAGAACTGAGCTTTAGGGATATGGCGATATTACTAAATCTATCAAATCCTGCAAAGGGTGTGCCTGCCTCAGGGTCTGACTGAGTCCCTTTTCTTTCGTGAGCATCAGGGCCCAGTGGAAACTGAGTTTAAGTCCTCAGAAATTAGTCAGGTTAAATGAGTCTCGATGTGTTGGGTCAGTGTCCTGGTACAAAATAGAAGAGGACTCCCTACTTGTTTTATATAGACTCCTGCCTTTGATTTCATAGGCCATTATTTCTGCATTTTTAACCCCAAGTGCCACCTATATAATATAAGAGATCTGAATCATTCATGACCTTTTTTCCCTTTTAATCTTTTCTCACTTTTCTCATTGGAACCATCTGTAAATGAAGCCTGACTTACCTGCTCAGTATGTCAGAAAGTTCTAAAGGTGATAAAATAGAAGTAGTTGGTGCGAGAAACAGTTGGGCTGCTTGGTTTTCATGATCCTTCAGCAGGTTTCTTCATTGTCCTTTGGTATCAGAGAACTTGATGGTGCCGCCTGCCAGTGATGCCGTTTTCCCTGTCGGTGACTGAGGCGTGGAGTTGACTCTCCTCATGATGTTTGTCCTCTGGCTCTGGTGTCAGGACAGTTGTTGGCGTGAGCAGGGCCGTCCTCATGCTTAGCCTGCTGGTGAAATGCTGCCTGACCTGATGATGACTAGGCCTGCAGTCCAGCGAGATCACTTTGCACAGAAAACCCTAAACACAGCTTCCTCACCAAAACCAAGGGCAGCACCCTCCTGCAGCAAAGAGGCCGTTTACCAAAGCACTCCCAAGTCAGACAGCCTTCCGTTGATTTGTAGCTTTCCGTTCCTAGGATGATGAAGTCGGAAGGGAACACTGAGGAAATTAGTAATTATGTTTTACATAAAGTCTTAGTAGAAACTTAAAGCATTTCAGTGAAGAAAAGAGTGTGTGTATGTACATGCACCCTCACCCATGGCAAACGTTTATTTGGAAGAGCTCCTAGTGGGGTCCATGTCCCATTTCCTCCAGGCCTCTCCAGGCTCAAGAGCTCAGGCTCTCTTTTTTCCACTTTTCTATCAGTAGCTTCTGATTCTGCACTGGCTTCTTCAATATTAGCACGTGAATATGCCCAAGTGGCTTCCATCTCTAAGAAAAGAATCCTTTCTTAGTCCTGCATCCTTCTGTAGCTATGGCCCAGTTTCTCTCTTTAAAGTGAGTTTCTTAAAAGAGTAATCCACAGCCCTTCGCCCCTCTTCAGTCTGGTGTCCTTCTTCCTCCTGAGGTCACTAATGAATTCCATTTTGCCAAATCCAGCAGGCACTTTTCAGGCCTTGTGTCTTTCCCGGGTTATTTGACCTCTCCGGGCCTCTGATGCCGTTGACCCTTTTTGTCCTTAAAATTCTCTCCTCCTTTGGATTCCTGGACGCTGGCTCTTCTGCTTTTTCTCCTGTCAGACGGCTCCTCTGCAGCTTGCTTCCTGCAGCTGTTCTCACAATATACTGTTCTGCCGGCGTCCGGTCTTTTCTGCTGCTCTAGTGTGTGCTGTCCTGGGTTGTTCCTCATTTTCATGTCTTCACCTGGAGGCGCATAGCTCTCCTCTCCATGGATGACTCCACTTGGACATTCCACAGACAGTTCCAGACCTCTTCCCTGACAACTGAGCTTCCCTTTCTCCTCATGGGCAACTCCTCTTCCTTATTCCCTGTGTCAGTGAATGGAATTTCCATTTACCAGCTTCCATTTACCATGAGCAGTGCCAGGCTCCTTCCTGGCTTCCGTTTCCTGGTAGTCTTCATGGCATGTGGATGGTGCTACAGAAATCTGTCTGTGGTAGGCTCCCTTTCTCTCCAACCCAAGGGCAACCATCTAAATTCTGTTCAGGCTCCCATCATTTCTCAGCTAGTTTACCCCCAAAATTGTCCCATCTCTTTGGTCTCTTTCCCCTTCTGCTGTCAATGAACTTTTATAGCCACAAAGAATGAGTTTGAGCAAACTCCAGGAGACAGGAAGGACAGGGAAGGCTGGTGTGCTGCAGTCCATGGGGTCAGACGCAACTTAACGCCAACAGCAACAACGCAGGCACAAATCTAATGCTGTCTTCCTCTTGCTTGAGGCACTCCTGTGGCACTCATCTCTTTGGGGGTAGGCTGTTCTCCAGGCATCTAAGCTCTCATGTCCGGCTACACACTTTCCAAGCTCACACCTTGCAGTACCCTGGTTCCCAGCATGGCACGTACACACATGTACACATACAGAGCTTGTTCCCTGAAAGAATTATGCTTGTCCTGGCCTCTCTGCTCTTACCCACGCTGCCCCCTCTACCTGGAATACCTGCCCTTCCACTCCTTCATGTGGGTTCTGACGCGTTGGTTCTGAGGCTTTTCCAGAACAGGCGTCCTGCAGGCTCCCTCACCCATGCACTCCATGCTGGAGCTGGAGTTATTCGCTTACTTGTCTGTTTATCTCACTTATTTGTAGGTATTGGGGGGAAAAACTATGTCTTCTCCAAATTTCCTGTCCAGTGTGTACCCAGCACCTGCTTATTACAATGAAAATGTGTGCTGACTTTAGATTCTTCACCATGGTGGCAAGTCACTAGGTCATAGGACTGAACTTCATTTGTATTGAATTCCTCTGCTATATGGTGATCACAAGTTCTTTTCTGACCAAAAAACTTCAATAACCATTCATTAAGCATATGAATAGTAAAATTATAAAATCAGTGCTGCCATGGTTCTCAAGGAGATGCCAAACTTTGCCTCCCACACATGAGCGGCTTCCCTAGCTCTCCCTGAAGTGGCTGTGTGCCCTGCAGAGCCCTGTAATGCTCCCCAAGCATTGGGCCTGCGACTTGTCCACCAGCTCTTCCATAACTTACCCCTGGGAGGCCCCACTTGTTCCATCCATACCCTAAAGAGCTCCCATCAGCTGGGCCACCTTGTACACCAAAGCCGCCATGGGGGGAAGCCCTTGGCATCCCCCAAATAGGAAGTTGCCCTTGCTTTTCCTGGGCTTGGCTTTCACGTCCTTATTTGCCCTGCACTTCCCCTGTGGACATCAGCCTAAAGAAAATATTCCAAGAAAGACAAACACTGTGTGATATCACTTATGTGTGGAATCTAAAAAATGCAGCAAACTAGTGAATATAACAAAGAAGCAGCGACCCGCAGATATAGAGAACGAACTTGTGGTTACAATTTCGGGAGGGGGGCAACACTATAGGATGGGAGAATGGGAGGTCCAAACTATCGATGTAAGACAGGCTCCAGGATGTATTGTACAACATGGGGAATATAGCCAGTATTTTGCAATAACGGCATCATTCCAATTTTAGTATATATGCCGCCAAAGCGAGCACTGCAGTAACTGTAAATGGAAGGCAACCTTTACAGACTGATTAAAATTTTTTAAAAAGAAGATATTCAGAGAATGTCTTACCAATTCAGTCTGCCTTAAAGATAACGGGCAATGAGAAAGAGGAACAAGCTAATGGGGTTATCTGAGCCCGCCTTTGAAACCCTTCTCCCCTCTAAGCAAAAAAGCAAGTCCCTCCCTTTACATAAATCTTTTTCTTCTTTTATGTACATTAAAAAGTGTTTATTTACACTAAAGAGACACATTTTAATGCCACCCTGTCTTCCCTCTCAGGAAATTTATTCTCATATTTGACTTCAATGCTTTCTTGATATAATTTCCATCCTCATGGCAAAGAAAAGCTGACTGGCATTATCTGTCTTAAAAGTCTGTGTTTTTTATGGCCACCACTAAATCTCTTGGGCACAACATCTCCTCCAAACACAATGTGCTCAGTTCCTTTTTCTTTTCTGTGTATATTGCATTTTCCAGTTCTTTGAGTCATTAGGATTGAACTCTTGTAAATTATTAGTATTAGACACTGAAGAATGCCAAAGAGGAGACAGCAAATAATGGTGCTTCTGGAAGGGCTGAGAATTTCTTCCAGAGGGAAAGAGAAAATAAATATGTGAAATATATTTACACACAGAAACAACACATAGCTGACTTTAGCCGTATACAAATCATGGTAAAGGAGTATGAGAGATGACTGTGCCCAAAGTCAGCTAGTTATTGTGAGAAGAATGAGCAGTGTTTGGAGGCAAGGAGGACCCACCCGGAGTGGAGAAAGTAGCAATCCTCTTTGTTGCTCATCAGCTGTGTTCATTGAACATGTCCATCTCCAGCCCTTGGCACAACACCTGGCTCATTTCAGGCACTCGGCACTGTTTGTTGACTGGATCACCAGCTGACTGTAGTCTCCAGCAAGGGTAAGTCAGTGTGATTCCACTTGTAAACCTGCAATTAATTCTTACATCCTGTATACTCTCAGTTGTGGAAGTTTAAGGGTTTTAGAGAAGAACTTGAAGTAGCAAAACATTAACGATGTGCTACCCTGCTAGGGTTCCTTTCAGTCACCTTCCTTCTAACATTTTCTCCAGCTGACCTTCATGTGTTCAAACCAACAGAAAAGGCAGCTCACCTTGAAATGATTTTCCAGCCTACTTGTTCGGTTCACTCTGTCTCTTTTTCTCAGCTCTGCTGGCACACTGCTTTCATTTTATTTAAGGGACTTCATTACGAAGCAGTTGTCTCTGAAAAACAACCACACTCATACATCCTTTGTCCCCATATTAGATGACCATATTCTGCTGCCCTAGTGACCCCACAGAAAGACTGCATCCTAGGTTTGCTTCTCTGCACATATGTTTGGGTCTCAACTTGCAAGTGTTTATATATATTTAAAAATATCTAAATGTGATCTTATATTCCAGATTAGGCCCTTGAGGAGAAAAAGGACATTAGTGAAACAATTGGTGAAATCTGAATAAGTTCTAATTTACATAATTGTTCATTTATTCATTTTATCAATGAATGATAGCTCATGGTTGTGTGAGATTAAGGGAAGCCGGGTAATAGGTATAAGGGCACAAACATTTCACAAAGGGAGGATGTATTGGGAAATCAAGTACATGTGAACATCCTGGTTCTTTTCAAAGCAGTTTTTCAAGCATGAAAAAAATTGCAGACTACCAAAGTGTACTTCAGATACTTCTGGGCTTTGTAAGATAGACAAAACAACCCCTGTTCATACCAAGCCTTCTATTCGGTTTCCTCCGAGGTGCATCCCCCCTATTCCCAAAGCTTCTGTGCTGCTGTCAGAAGCGCCCCTGGCTCTCCCACGTCTCTCAACCCCACATCCCCAAGGGCCACACTTGCTGTCCACAGATCCATCTCAGTGCTTTGTCCCGTCCCGCAGCGGCCTGCCCTGTGTTGGCCAGGACATCACCATCCTGACATCCCCGCTAAGCATTTCAGCATCACCTTCAGCTCCTTTCTGCTTTTTCACTCATTCCAAGTGTGGTCAGTCCTCCCAAAGAGTCTCTTGTGCCTGTGCGCTCACCCATTTTCTTTCGCCCTGGGGTTACTGTAGGCCACAGGTGCCTGGTCAAGACTGTCCCTGTCTGCAGTCTTGCCATCCTCCCCACGGCCTTTAGGAAGTGAGCATGACCCAGCACATCAGTGTAAGTTTCCTTCTTTTAAAAAATAACAATTGGTCTCTATTGCTGCTGGCCTAAACAGTAATAAACACCTACCCGGAAGAGAGATGTATTATACAGCTAAATTAGACAGTCAGTTCATACCCGCCTCTCTCCTTCTTCCATCCTTATCTCCAGGAAAGCAGAGGAAGCACAGGTCTTTGGAGTCAGAAAGTCCTGGCCTTGAAGCCCAACTCTATGACCCTAGACAAATTAGTCTTTGCCTCTGAGCTTCAGTTTCCTCTTATGTAAAATTAAAAGATGCTTACTCCTTGGAAGAAAAGTTATGACCAACCTAGATAGTATATTCAAAAGCAGAGACATTATTTTGCTGACTAAGGTCTGTGTAGTCAAGGCTATGGTTTTTCCTGTGGTCATGTATGGATGTGAGAGTTGGACTGTGAAGAAGGCTGAGCGCCAAAGAATTGATGCTTTTGAACTGTGGTGTTGGAGAAGACTCTTGAGAGTCCCTTTGACTGCAAGGAGATCCAACCAGTCCATTCTGAAGGAGATCAACCCTGGGATTTCTTTGGAAGGAATGAAGCTAAAGCTGAAACTCCAGTACTTTGGCCAGCTCATGCGAAGAGTTGACTCATTGGAAAAGACCCTAATGCTGGGAGGGTTTGGGGGGGCAGGAGGAGAAGGGGATGACCGAGGATGAGAGGGCTGGATGGTATCATGGACTCGATGGACGTGGGTCTGAGTGAACTCTGGGAGATGGTGATGGACAGGGAGGCCTGGCGTGCTGTAATTCATGGGGTCGCAAGAGTCGGACACGACTGAGCAACTGAACTGAACTGAAAATGGAAGTGGTACCTACCACGTGGGGCTGTTGTGAGAACTAAAATGAGATGTTTATCGAAGGCCACACCCAAAGCAGGCTCTTCTCATTGTTAACCCTGTAGGGGCCATGGGGAACAGGTCTCTTGACGATCTCTGTACCCTATGCGTGTGAATTGAAAATTGAAGTTGGTCATGTCTCACGGGCCCTCCTGGGCCCGTGGTCTACCTTCTACAACAGTAGGAAAGCTTCATCCCACATGGAGGGACTGAGCACTTTCCCTACACAATTCCCAGCTGGGTGGGGACTGTGTGCTGCTTCCTGTCACATGTGCAGCCCGGAACCCTTAGAGTTGAAGGGATCCCAGCTTCAGGAAGTGAATTCCATTCTTCAGAGTACAAGGACCGTGTCACTCAATGGTCTGTTCTCACTGTGAATGAAACAGGGATTTTCAGCAGAATTCTTCAAAATCTATCATTCTTCCCAGGAGAGAGCCAAACTATTAATACAAAATGCCTGTTGGGGGCCTCCCTGCCAGGGGACTTTTTCTCACTGGTTCAATGCCCTTTCTTTCTTCAGTGGCCTAGTACAGTAGCTGGCACATATCTGTGCTTAATCAGAATTGAATGGATAGAAAGATGAATGGAAGAATGAAGGATTTAATCTCTAGGATTTGTCCAGTAATGCACACTTAATTGAAAGACTGAATAACGAATTCCCCAATGAGCTAAGTATTAGACCAGTGGTTCTAAACCTTGGCTGCTCGAGTCACCAGGAGAGTTTTTAAGACTTATTTCTCAATTCTACTGATTCCTATGCCCTGTTATTTTCTAAAAGCTCCCAAATAATTCTAATAGACAGCCAAGGTGGGCACCTACCATGCTGGGCCAATCTAAAAGCATGTACCCCATGCGTAGCTCTCACATCCAGTCGCCATGTTGTAATTAACAGTTTACGATCTTCCCCTCACTTGACTTTATGCTCCTTGAGGTCTGATACTGGGACGTGTCGTTCATAACTGTCCTCCAGTGCCTGGCACAGTGCTTGGCATGTTGTAGATCATCATAAATTTTCATTAAGTTGACATGGTTTCTTTCATTTGGGTGGTTCTATGCAATTTTCTTGTATCCTAAGGCAAAGACAGAAAATGCTAGCACTGTGAGTTTTGTTTTATATGAGTGTGTGTGTGTGTGTGGGTGTGGGTGTGTGGTGTTTTCTAGCCATCTATGCTTTGGTATCTATATACCTGTCCCTAATTCTTTTTTCTTTTTTCATGTTCACTCACTGTCACTTTTCCAGATGCTATGAACTGACAGCATCCAAAAATATTGGACTTTGTCAGGGAGCCTCAACTTAACATATTTTGTCCTATTATTTCCATCCATACCTGGTCTCCAAAGTTCATCCCTATACATATAAGAGGATAGTTCATTAATGTGAGGTCTGGCACCACTATCCTCATTAATGAAAGCCACAGGAGCCTCTAGAAAAAGACACACAGGTTGCTATTCTCCTTGATTTTCTCAACTCCACAATCTATTTATTTAGACATAGAATAATAGAGCTGGAAGGATATTTAAGATACCAAGTTCAGTCATCCTCATTAAACAGTGAAGAATCTGAAGCTACATGGGTTTTAGGACTTGCCTGAGATGACACACCATTCAAGGGCACAGCTGGTGCGAGAAACCTGGTGCTCTGGTCCTCAGGCCTGGCCCACTGCACTGTACTCCAGGCATCTTGGAGTACATCAGAAATCAAGGATCACACCTTTACTTCCGCTTTGGTATCTGTGATAGAAAGAAAAATACCTGGAAAAAGGTATTATTATAGGTTTCTCAGAGGATGTGGGGAGAAGCAGTTATTAGGTGGAAAGGAATTCTTGAATGAGAACTTAGAAACTTCTCAGAAAAAAGTGTTTTGTGGCAGTACCACAATTTGTGTTTCTGTCCTTGTTTTCAGAATTTTCCCCAGAGAATACCTCCTTCAACAGATCCACCTGTATTCCCTCGCGGATCTGCAGCAGGAAGCACTTCATGGGGCCATTTCATGTCTGTTTTCTCCCCGGGGGTGTGTTTTTGTTGCTTATGTTCTTGGGACTAAATTCTGTCATCGTTAGTGTAGTTATATTCACAAGCCCAGATAATTATTTTCTATTCAGAATGAGAAAGCTTAATGTAAAAAGATATTATAGGACAATAAGAAATGCTGGCTAGGATTTAGAGAAACTGGAGCTCTCGTACACTTGCTGGTAGGAAGGGCAAGTGGTGCAGCCACTTAGGAAAATAGCTGGGCAGTCCCTTAAAAAGTTAAATGTAGAGTTTCCCTGTGACCCAGCCATTCCACTCCTAGGCACATACCCTAGAGAACTGAAAACATATGTCCACATAAAAACTTGTACGGGAGTGTTCAAACATCATTATTCATGATAGCTAAAAAGTGGCAACAACTTGAGTGTTCATTAGCTAATGAATGGATAAACAAAATTTTGTATATCCACTTAAAGCAATAGTATTTGGACATAAAAAGAAATGAAGGGTACAACATGGATGAGCCTTGAGAGCATCATGCTGAAAGAAGCCAGACAGAAAAGAATACATATTTATGGTCCTTATTTTATGTAGACTTTTCTTAGAATATCCAAAATAGGCCAATCCTTAGAGACAAAGAAGGTGAGTGATTGCCAGTGCCCAGGACAAGCCATGGGGTGTGGAGTGGCTGCTGATGGTGTGGGGCTTTCTTTGGGGATGATGAAAATGTTCTGGAATTAGTTGTGATGGTTGCGCAACTTTGTAACTATACTAAAAGCTAGTGAATTGTATACTTCAAAAGAGTGAATTTTATAATAGGTGAATTGAATCAGTAAAAAAATTGTACAAGGAAAAAAGACATCAAGGACAATGAATATATTAAACTCTGACTTGTGTTCAAGCCAAACGGTTGGATGATGTTACATTAAAAAAAAAACAAAACAAAACACAACAGAGCATGTAGGAGTGAAAATCATCTTTTTATACTTTTATTAGTATACAAATATCCTTTCAATGATGACCAAGTTAACAGCCAGGAAGAAAACCAACCCAAAGTTCTGAATATGTTAGGCTTTGCTTAATCATTTAAATCAACAGCTCATTCTCTAACATGTTTTCAGATGCTACATGAAAGCATTGCTTTCTTTTCCATATTTTCTGGATTCTTTCAAGAGTCAATTACATAATAATAATCAGTTCAGTTCAGTCTCTCAGTCATGTCTGACGCTTTGCAACCCCATGGACTGCAGCACGCCAGGACTCCCTGTCCATCACCAACTCCCGAAGTTTACCCAAACTCATGTCCGTTGAGTTGGTGATGCCATCCATCTCATTCTCTGTCGTCCCCTTCTCCTCCCATCTTCAATCTTTTCTAGCATCAGGATCTTTTCAAATGAGTCAGCTTTTTGCATCACGTGGCCAAAGGATTGGAGTTTCAGTTTCAACATTAGTCCTTCCAATGAACACTTAGGACTGATGTCCTTTAGGATGGACTGGATCTCCTTGCAGTCCAAGGGACTCTCAAGAGTCTTCTCCAACACCACAGTTCAAAACCATCAATTTTTTGGCGCTCAACTTTCTTTACAGTCTAACTCACATCCATACTTGATTACTGGAAAAATCATAGTCTTGACTAGACGGACCTTTGTTGGCAAAGTAATGTCTCTGCTTTTGAATATACTATCTAGCTTGGTCATAACTTTTCTTCCAAGGAGTAAGTGTCTTTCAGTTTCATGGCTGCAGTCACCATCTGCAGTGATTTTGGAGCCCAAAAAAAAGCCTGCCACTGTTTCCAGTGTTTCCCAGTCTATTTGCCATGAAGTGATGGGACGTGATGCCATGATCTTTGTTTTCTTAATGTTGAGCTTTAAGTCAGCTTTTTCACTCTCCTCTTTCACTTTCATCAAGAGGCTCTTTAGTTCTTCTTTACGTTCTGCCATAAGGGTGGTGTCATCTGCATATCTGAGGTTATTGATATTTCTCCTGGCAATCTTGATTCTAGCTTGTCCTTCCTGCAGCCCAGCATTTCTCATGATGTACCTGCATATAAGTTAAATANGGCTTTTTAGTTCTTCTTCACTTTCTGCCATAAGGGTGGTGTCATCTGCATATCTGAGGTTATTGATATTTCTCCCAGCAATCTTAATTCCAGCTTATGCGTCCTCCAGCCCAGCATTTCTCATGATGTACTCTGCATATAAGTTAAATAAGCAGGGTGACAATATACAGCCTTGGTGTACTCCTTTTCCTATTTGGAACCAGTCTGTTGTTCCATGTCCAGTTCTAACTGTTGCTTCCTGACCTGTATACAGGTTTCTCAAGAGGCAGGTCAGGTGGTCTGGTATTCCCACCTCTTTCAGAATTTTCCACAGTTTATTGTGATCCACACAGTCAAAGGCTTTGGCATAGTCAATAAAGCAGAAATAGATGTTTTCCTGGAACTCTCTTGCTTTTTTGATGATCCAGCGGATGTTGGCAATTTGATCTCTGGTTCCTCTGCCTTTTCTAAAACTAGCTTGACCATCTTGAAGTTCATGGTTCACATATTGCTGAAGCCTCACTTGGAGAATTTTGAACATTACTTTACTAGCATGTGAGATGAGTGCAATTGTGTGGTAGTTTGAGCATTCTTTGGCATTGCCTTTTTTGGGATTGGAAAGAAAACAACTTTTCAAGTCCTGTGGCCACTTCTGAGTTTTCCAAATTTGCTGACATATTGAGTGCAGCACTTTCAAAGCATCATCTTTCAGGATTTGAAATAGCTCAACTGGAAGTCCATTACCTCCAATAGCTTTGTTCGTAGTGATGCTTCCTAAGGCCCACTTGACTTCACATTCCATGATGTCCGGCTCTAGGTGAGTGTGAGTGATCACACGTTTGTAGTTATCTGCACTGTGAAGATCTTTTTTGTATAGATCTTCTGTGTATTCTGGCCACCTCTTCTTAATATCTTCTGCTTCTGTTAGGTCCATACCATCTCTTTCCTTTATCGAGCCCATCTTTGCATGAAATGTTCCCTTGGTATCTCTAATTTTCTTGAAGAGATCTCTAGTCTTTCCCATTCTGTTATTTTCCTCTATTTCTTTGCACTGATCGCTGAGGAAGGCTTTCTTATCTCTCCTTGCTATTCTTTGGAACTCTGCATTCGAATGGGTATATCTTTCCTTTTCTCCTTTGCTTTTTGCCTCTCTTCTTTTCACAGCTATTTGTAAGGCCTTCTCAGACAGCCATTTTGCTTTTTTGCATTTCTTTTTCTTGGGGATGGTCTTGTTCCCTGTCTCCTGTACAAAGTCATGAACCTCAGTCCATAGTTCATCAGGCACTCTGTCTATCAGATCTAGTCCCTTAAATCTATTTCTCACTTCCACTGTATAGTCATAAGGGATTTTATTTAGTTCATACCTGAATGGTCTAGTGGTTTTCCCCACTTCCTTCAATTTAAGTCTGAATTTGGCAATCAGGACTTCATGGTCTGAGCCACAGTCAGCTCCCAGTCTTGTTTTTGCTGACTGTATAGAGCTTCTCCATCTTTGGCTGCAAAGGATATTATCAATCTGATTTCGGTGTTGACCATCTGGTGATGTCCATGTATAGAGTCTTCTCTTGTGTTGTTGGAAGACGATGTTTGCTATGACCAGTGCATTCTCTTGGCAAAACTCTGTTAGCCTTTGCCCTGCTTCATTCTGTACTCTAAGGCCAAATTTGCCTGTTACTCCAGGTGTTTCTTGACTTCCTACTTTTGCATTCCAGTCCCCTATAATGAAAAGGACATCTTTTTGGGGTGTTAGTTTAAAAGGTCTTGTAAGTCTTCATAGAACCATTCAACTTAGCTTCTTCAGCATTACTGGTCAGGGCATAGACTCGGATTACCATGATATTGAATGGTTTGCCTTGGAAATGAACAGAGATCATTCTGTCATTTTTGAGATTGCATCCAAGTATTGCATTTCGGACTCTTTTGTTGACTATGATGGACACTCCATGTCTTCTAAGGGATTCCTGCCCACAGTAGTAGATATAATGGCCATCTGAGTTAAATTCACCCATTTCAGTCCATCTTAGTTCGCTGATTCCTAGAATGTCGACATTCACTCTTGCCATCTCTTGTTTGACCACTTCCAATTTGCCTTGATTCATGGACCTAACATTCCAGGTTCCTATGCAATATTTCTCTTTACAGCATCGAAATCTTGCTTATATCACCATTCCCATCCACATCTGGGTATTGTTTTTGCTTTGGCTCCATCCCTTCATTTTTTCTGGAGTTATTTCTCCACTGATCTCCAGTAGCATACTGGGCACCTACTGACCTGGGGAGTTCATCTTTCAGTATCCTATCTTTTTGCCTTTCATACTGTTCATGGGGTTCTCTAGGTAAGAATACTGAAATGGTTTGCCATTTCCTTTTCCAGTGGACCACATTCTGTCAGACCTCTGCACCATGACCCGTCCATCTTGGGTGGCCCCACATGGCCTGGCTCTGTTTCATTGAGTTGGACAAGGCTGTGGTCTGTGTGATCAGATTGGCTAGTTGTCTGTGCTCGTGGTTTCAATCTGTCTGCCTTCAGATGCCCTCTCTTTTAGCGCCTACCATCTTACTTGGGTTTCTCTTACCTTGGACGTGGGGCAATGTGTATGCTTCTAATATGAAGGCCCTCAAATAAAGCAAATTATTATTACAAAGGGAAAGCCCAATAGTGGGAAATTTTAACATGCTTCTCTTAGTAACTGCTAGTATAAGCAAGACAAAAATATCAGTAAAGATATAGAACGTTTGTACAACAAAATTAACAAGCATGACCTAGTATGCGTATAAAAACAATACACCTCACAACCATAGAAGACAGGCTCTTGATCCAGTCCAATGAAACAGTCACAAAGAGTAACTAGACTGGGCCTTAAGGTAAGTGTCAACACAGTTCAAGAAACAGAGCATGCTCTCTGGCCACAGTTTATAAGCTTGAACTCAATAATAAAAAGATAACTTAAAATCCTCGTATGTTTGGATTAAGAAATACATTTCTAAATGACTGAATAAGACATTACAGTGAAAATAAGCCAGTATTTTGAACCAAATGGTAATGAAAATGCTATGTACCAAAACTTGTGAGACACAGCTAAAGCAGAACTAAGAAATGTAGTAACTCAAATACATATATTCAGTTCAGTTCAGTTCAGTCGCGCAGTTGTGTCCGACTCTTTGCGACCCCATGAATCGCAGCACGCCAGGCCTCCCTGTCCATCACCAACTCCCGGAGTTCACCCAGACTCACGCCCATTGAGTCAGTGATGCCATCCAGCCATCTCATCTTCGGTTGTCCCCTTCTCCTCCTGCCCCCAATCCCTCCCAGCATCAGAGTCTTTTCCAATTGTAAAGGAGAAAGCCTGAAAATTAATGAGCTGAGCACTCATATCAAGAAGGTGGAAAAAGAACAGCAAATTTCAACCAGAGAGAGTAGGGAAATGAAATAATAAGAACAGAAATCAATGAAATAAAAGTAAAGATATTAATAGGTTCAAGAAAATCAAAACCTATTTCTCTGAAAAGATTAATAAAATTAATAAATCCATGTCAGGGTTGACCAAGTAAAAATGAGGAAGACACAAATTATCAATATCAGGAATGAAAAAAAGGCTCACTGTAGATCCTTTAGCTATTACAAAGATAGTAAAAGGATATTATGAACAATTTTATGCCAATAAAATAATTTTTAATGAAATGGATGAATTACTAGAAAAAAAACATGTCAAAAGGATTCAAGAAGACATAGAAAGTCTGAATATTTCCATAGCTGTAGAATCTTTTAAAAGTTTCCCATACCCCCTACTCCACCCCCACCCCCAAACTCCAGGCCTAGTTGACTTTATCCAAGAATTCCACCAATAATTTAGAGAAGAAATATAGCAATATTACAAAACTCTTCCAGATAGTGGAAAAAGATGGATCATTTCTATATTCCTCTGGTAAAGCTGACATTACCTAGATAACAGGACACAACAAGAACATGGTAAAAAAGAAAATTTACAGGCCTATCCTTCTCAAGACCACAGATGCAAAGCACCCTAATCAAATATTAGCCAACTGAGCCTAGCAATAACACATAGAGGGGAAGTAACAGGATGATACGGGCTCCCCTGGTGGCTCAGACGGTAAAGAATCTATCTGCAATGCAGGAGACCCAGTTTCGATCCCTGGGTCTGTATAATCCCCTGGAGAAGGGAATTGCAACCCACTCCAGTATTCTTGCCTGGAGAATTCCATAGACAGAGGAGCCTGGTGGGCTACAGTCCGTGGGGTCTCAAAGAGTCAGACGTGACTGATTGACTAACACTTTCACTTTTTTTCCACAGAAGAATTAATCCATAAATGCAGGGTTATTTGGATAACAGAAACAGCTAATAGAATTTACCACATTAACAGAAAAAGGAAAGGAAATCACACCATCTACTTCATAAATGAAGAAAAAAATGTTTGATAAAAGGTAACATTTATTGGTAAGAACTCTTAGCAAACTTCCTTATTTTGATAAACACTATCTATGAAAAATTTGTAACAAAAATTATGCTTAGTGGTGAAATGTAAAAAGCTTTCCTTTGAGATTTGGAAAGGGATGTTTCCCTATAATGGTTCTTGTCATTGCAGCAAAGCAAGAAAAATAAATAAAAATTATAAGAACTAGAAAAGAAATAAAACTGTAATTATGTGTAGAGGATGTTACTGAGTAACATAAGATATTTAAAGATAAAAGATATTTAAATAAAATATTTCACAGATAAATTATTAAAATTAATAACAAATTGTTGTATACGGAATCAATATAAATCAATTGTATTTACATATATTAATGGCACCCCACTCCAGTACTCTTGCCTGGAAAATCCCATGGACGGAGGAACCTGGTCGGCTGCAGTCCATGGGGTTGCTAAAAGTCGGACACAACTGAGCGACTTCACTTTCACTTCTCACTTTCATGCACTGGAAAAGGAAATGGCAACCCACTCCAGTGTTCTTGCCTGGAGAATCCCAGGGACGGGGGAGCCTGGTGGGCTACCATCTATGGGGTCACACAGAGTCAGACATGACTGAAGCAACTTAGCAGCAGCAGCAGGCAGCAGCAAAAACCAGAAACTAAAATTTGGTGTTTTTTACAAGAGCATCAGAAAAGATCAAATACTTAGGGACAAAATGTTTTTAGAGGAGACTAAGATATCCTGCAGAAAACTATTAAACATTAGTGAGAGAAATTTAAAAAAAATAAAGAAATATACCATGTTCTAGACCGGGCTGTTTAATACCATAGAAATGTAAGTACTCCCCAAACTGATTTTCATATTCAATGAAATTACAATAAAAATCCCAATAGGTGTTTTTGTTTATCTGTTTTGTGGATCTTAAAAAATTGGTACCAAAATTTATGGAAATTCAAAGAGAGCTGTGGCATGCTTGAATAAGAGAGTAGGAAGCCTTGTTCTACTGCAAATCAAGACGTTTTAAATTGACAGTCATTAAGACAGAATGCAGTTGGTAAAAAGATAGGAAATAAACCAGTATGACATAATAGAGGGCCCAGAAATGAATCCTTGCAAATGTGTTTTTTTAAACCAAAATTCTTTTTTTCTTTATTTTTTAATTGAAATATGGTTGATTTACAATATCATATTAGCTTTAGGTACAACATAGTGATTCAGGACTTTCATAGATACTACACTATTTAAAGTTGTATTTCCCTGTGCTGAATAGTATATCCCCATGGCTATTTATTTTATGCATAGTAACTTGTAACTCTTAATCCCATATCCCTAAAATCTTTGCAAATATGAATACCGATTTATGACAAAAGCAACATTACAGAACAGCAGGGCAAGGATGGTCTTTTCAATAAATGGTGCAAATACAAATGAATAACTCTTTTTACAAAAATGATTCTCCATTCTTTCATTTCCTCAGTCCCTAATAACCTCTATTCTACCTTCTGTCTCTATGAATTTGTTTATTCAAGATATGTCATATAGTAGAATCACACAATACTTGTCCTTTTGTGTCTGGCTTATTTCACTTAGCATAGTGTTTTCAAGATTTATCCATGGTGTGGCAGGTATCAGAATTTCATTCCTTCATATGACTGAATAGTATTCCATTGTACAGATATACCAAATATTATTTATTGGTTCATTCATCAGTGGACACGTGTTTCCAACTTTTGGTTGTGGCGAATATGTGCCGTGAACACGGTAGGACAATGTCAGCATACTCTGAGTCCTTGCTTTTAATTCCTTTGGGTATATACCCAGGAGTGGAATTGTTGGATTATATGAATGCATTAATGTTTCAAGCACTTTTTACATGCTTTACATTTCACAATGAAAAGAAAAATGAGAGGAGTGAGATGAGAAAAAGGAGACAACAAGTATAAACAAGTCTCGAATATTTTGTTCCCAGGGAGGCAAAGAAATGGGGTGGTAGCTGTAAAAGGAAGCAGGCTCAGGGGAAGTTCTTTATGATGGGAAAGATGAGAAATGTTTGTATGCTAATAAAAGTGAGGTAATAATGGAAGACTAATGCAGCCGAAGAGAAATGAGAGAACCCCCATCCTCGTGTGGATGAGAGGGCGTGGTGTTGACTTGAACCAGGAGCAGGGGATGGTCCATCTCCAGTGGCCGGGCTGTGGCTGAGACGCAGTCTCGGGTGTGGTCGCAGGGGCGATGTGGTGGTGAAAGCCGTATGGGTCCTCTACCATTGCTCCAGTCTGCCCCCTGAGCCAGGAAGCAAGGCCATCAGCTTTGAGTGAGGATATCAGAGGAAGTATTAGAGGTGGGAGGACAGCTCAGGAAGTGGGACATGGTCACCTAGGAAAGTGGAGGGTGGATGGACGGGAGAAGTATAGGGATGATGGCTGGGCAGCATTTCGGGCACAAATGAAGTTCATGGTCACTAACTTAGAGTGGGCCTGGTCAGCATGCTTGGAAGCTTTTCTCCACGTGGGTGCAGCCAGAGTAGGTGTAGAGCCAGGTATGACTGTGGTTGGGCGAGGTGAGCACCACGAGGCCAGAGAGGTCGAAGCTGAGGGTTCTGTCGAGAGTGACTGGATCACCAGTTACAGCATTTGAGCGGCATAAGGAGGGGGCAGGGAGGGACACTGGAAAGGTGGAGGGGCCGTGACCATGGAAGTCAGGAGGCCTTAGTCAGAAAGTGGGATGCATGACATTGAGTTGAAGAAGAAGCTGCAGTTGTTGGGGACAAGGCTTAAAGTTCAGCTGGGGCAGTGACGGAGGATGGGGACAAAAGCAGTGGAGGCAAGGAGGTCAGAGTGGAGGCAAGGAGGTTAGATGGGGAGGCCAGGCTGTTTCATCTACCTGTAGATGAACACTGGTTCCCCCTTGAACCAATACCCATTTCCCCCGACGTCTTCAGTACCATCAACAGAGGTCAAGGGGAAGACCTGTGTATTTTGCCTCTCCAACATGGGTCAAAGGGGGCCAAGGGCCTGGGGCAAACATCACACACACTACTCTCACCTCCTAGCCCCCACCCAGCCTTCTGCCCACCTCTCATGGTCATCAGGAATCAAGAGGGACCATTGAGGGTCACGTATTGAGCACAACTTATACCTACTGTTTACTTACTATGCAGCAGGCATAGTGCTGAGTACATTTCTTCTCTCGTTTAACCCTTTTAATAACAGTGAAGAAAATATGGTTCATTGGCCCATTTTACAGCTAAGAAAATGCAGACTCAGAAAATTTAAGCCCTGGCCTGCCAATTTCAGCGTCTGAAAGCTTGATTTTGCTGGCTTCCCTGGTGGGCGACCTGGGGATGAATCAGCCCCAGCTCTTATTTCAGGTGTAGAAATAAGTCATCGAACTCTGCTGTGCACATTTGTTCTTTTGCTCTAGTTCCCCCAGGGCCTCCTCTCCCTTCTTGTGTGTCCAGACCCCACTCTCTCCCTGCCCCCAAAACCAGGATAACCCACATCCAGTTTTGCCCTGGACTGAGGGTTTCCCGGGCTGCAGGATTTGAGCCATAAAATCTGAAATGGGGACATTTCTGGGCAAGCCGGGATGGTTCGATCTCCCTGGCTACAGCTCACCCTTTGGCTGCTCCTCTCCTCACCTTTTTTTTTCCTTCTTCAGTGGTTTTGAAACCACACAACTCAGATTGGGGCTTGAACCCAGTTTTTTATATTACACACCTGGCCTCAAGACTCCCTGAAGTTCAGGTTCTTTATGTCTCAGAGCGAGAGGTAAGAAGTGATAGGTAAGAAGTAGATTTATTGAGAGTGATAAAACACTCCGCAGACAGAGTGTGGGCCATCTCAGAAGGTTAGAGTGGCCTGGGAGATACACATTCTATAGACAGATACAGTCCATCTCAAAAGGCAAGTGTGGCCCTGAATTATGGGGTGCTTGTTTTTTATTTCCTAGGCTAATGAATAGGAGGATTGTTCCAACTATATTGGGGAAGGAGTGGGCATTTCCAGGAATGGTCCACTGCCCACTTTTTGGCTTTTTGTGGTCAGTCTCGGAACTGTCATGGCATTGGTGGGTATGTCATTTATCATATGCTAATATATCACAATGAGCATATAATGAGCTTGAAAGTCCACTGAAAGTGGGTTCTTCTACCATCTTGGACCTAGCTGGTTCTAAGCAGTTGTATCCTCAAGGGCTACGTCATTCTTTTAAAGGTTGTGCCCTGCCCCCTTCCCTCCTGTTCGAGTTTTGCTCATTTCATGTATGGTATTTGCTTGCCCTTCTCTCTCTCTCTCTCCTTAGGGGCCATGAGTGCTTCCAGGAACCCTTTGGGAGCCCAGCACCCAGGCAGGAGGAGATTAGAAACTTCAGTGAGGGCTTGGGATGGGCATTTCTTGACCAGGATGCATAAATGCCCATAGTCTACCTGACCATCACCCCCAAACAGACACATCAATGAGCTAGAACATTCTGGGCTCAGTTGACACCTAGGGAGAAAGAAAAGGGCAATCTCTCAGGCAGGTTCCCCATTCAACTCACTCATTCATTCATCAAATGCCTAGCAAGACCTACTATGTCCTAAGTTCTGCTCTAGGCAACACTGAGCAAGCCAGGTAGAATGCCCAGCTTATGCTCCCTGGTTTTCCCGAAGCACTTGTCTCCCTGTTGCCTCAGTTAAAAAATAAATAAGGCACTGCCCAAGTCTTCCATATCCTTGTATTCCCAATCCCTAGTACAGGATCTGTTACAGAGAAGATGTTCCATAAATGTTACATGAAATGAATGGCTGTTTGAATGAATGATTGAAGGGAGGTGTCCCCAGGACAGATGGTGGCCAACTGCTTATTGTGAAAGTGACAGCTGATGGAAGAATGCAGGTCTGCGAGGGGCCAAGGTGCAAAGTCAAAGCGAAGTGGACTTCAGGAAAGCCTGTGGGTGGGGAGCAGAACTGCCTGCAGCTCCCAGTCCCCTGCCCCCTGGGAAGGTTGTTCTAAGGATCCTCTAGGGCAGTGGTCTTGAGACCAACCGCATCCCTGGGAACTGGTTAGACATGTAAATTCTCAGGCAGACCCAGACTCACTGACTCAGAAACCCAGTGGCTTTAACAAGTCTCTAGGGGATTCCGACGTGCTCCAAAGTTTGAGAAACCACTGTGCTGGGTCAGCAGAGAAGAAACCTTTTGTAAGCGAGAAATTCTTTCTCTCCACCCTGAGCACAGAATCATGGGAGTGGGTTTCAGGCCTCCCTGCTGGGTGCATAGTAGAATCACCTGGCACTTTCGCAGACCAATTACATCAGACTCCCCGAGGGGGGAGGATGCAGGCATCAGCAGCTTTTAAAGCTCCCCAGGTGATTCCAAGTGTGGCCAGGTAGCCTATCAGAAGCCCCTAGAGGGCTTGTTAAAGCACCGTGTGCCAGCCCCACCCGCAGGGCACTGGGGGTGGGGCAGGGCCCAGGGAATTCGCATTTCAAACAAGCTGCATGCAGGGTGAGGCACACTGTGGAATGGACTCAGATCAGGTTGGGGATGCATGGAAGGTGAAGGGGTTGAGGGAGAAATCCCCGCTTTCTCCCACCCCCACAGCCCTGAATTAAACACAGGACAGCTGGGTATGAACTTTACCCGTGTGCTGGTTTCATTATGTTCCGTCTGCAGGAGAGGGATCAGGCTGGTTGACATTTGTGGAGAAGCCGAGCTGTGGCGTGAGCCTCCCTCAGAGAAAGCAGGGATAGGTCGTCACCATCTTGGCAGATCCCCAGGAAAAGCAATGAAGAGGAGCCACCTGCACTAGGGTATCTTGGGCAGCGTGGGGACAAAACCTGACTCCCTTACCTTCGTGCCGGCCCTGGCCTCCCTGCCTGCGTTTTCTTAGGAGCAGATGCTTTCTTTCAGGATTTGATTTCACTGCCGCTTGCTCCCAAACTCCCCTAGTTGGGAGGGGAATGGGGAGCCGAGAGACACGTGTTCAGCGCGCTTTTCAGTCACCCTGAGTTCATTCATTCAACAAATACACACGGCGGCTCTCAGAGGGCACAGGGAGTTGTGTCTGTTTTTGTTTCCTGCACGGAATGAAATAAAGTGTTGCCAATATCGACAGTGGCTTCCTGAACACATCTGCCGTCTCTGCTCCAGACGTAAGCAGCAAATGGAACTTGATGACCGTCATTTCTATAAGGACCCTTTTGTTTTTATGACCTCGCTGTGTCTGGCTCCGTAAACTTCAGTGATGTACCTCCCCGTGACCCCGCCATCTGGCTGCGGCTGCCCTTGACCTCAACTGCGTGTTTGTGAGGCTCCCATCATTGGCATCTGGGTCCTGCCTCGTGCGTCTTTCCCGTTGTTTGGGCGGCACAAGGAACTGATCCACCTCTCTGCTAAACCCAGTTGGTGGGTGTCTCACTGGATCCTCAGAGTAACCCTGTGAGGTGAGTGCTATTATTGACTATACTTTGCAGATAAGACGCTGTGTGGTCCACGCACAGCTGGTGTGTGTGAGGGCAATTCCCACCTGCGCCTGGACACCCGCCTCCACGAGACCTGGGTGTCCCTCTCCTTCTGGGTGCTCAGCGCCGCCTTTCACCTACTTCTGTGGCTGTGGGGCTGCTCCCAGTCCCCTGCACCACCACCCCTACCCAAGGCACTGCTTGAAAGGGTGAGGTGAGGTACTTTCTCACTCCTGGGCAGCACCCTTGGGGAGGCTGGTCTTCAGGGAGGCTGCCTGGGACCCCAGGAGGCCCAAGAGTAGATCCGGAGCCCAAGGCAACTCCAGACCTCCGCTGCCAGACGCTAATCCTTGTGCTGCTCTCAGCTGGGCCTCTCAAGGCCTGTCTGCCCCCAAGGCCAGGGGGCAGGGGGCTGTCAGGAGACGCCCAGGGTTCTGCCGGGAGCAGAAGGGCTGTCCCTGGGGAAGGCCTGCCTCTGCCTCCAGTGACCTTGGGCAAGTCACTTCCTCTCTCAACCTCAATGTTCCCATCTGGAAAATGGGGACTCTGCTTTCATGTTTGAGGTTTACATCTCATGTCCCTTCCAGTTCTAGAAGCTTCTTGATGTCCTGAGCTGCTACAGAGATGGAAGGTAGGCTCTGGGGTGAGCTCTCGGGGTTTGAAGGTGAGGCGGTCCTGCTGGCAGGGCTCTCCTACCAAATGAGTCTTCTTAAAAGGAATCAAGTCCCTTGTCTTTTCTGGATCATTGTCTGCTAGGGGAGGTGCGGGGCAGGGAATTCACGAACCAGGGCAGCCTGCCATGCTGTGTAACTCAGTGCTTCCTGTACTCTCATCTTGATGAATCAGTAGAACTCAGTGCTTTAATCACAGTAAAGAGGAGACGGCCCCGTGAACAGGGGCGTCTGGATGGACAGATGGAGCCCACAGTGAAAGGGGATGAGGCCCAGGCCTGTCCTGACCCCCTCACCCCTCTGGGCCTGGAGGGGCCACCCCCATCCACCCCCATCACCACAGGGGAAGCTGTGTGTCTCACAGGGAGAGGCCACCCTCTCAGCTTCACCCGAGGGGCCAGCTGGCAGCTCCCATGGGTGTGCTCCAGGTATTGCCCTGAGCCCAAGCACCTTTACATTGACTCAGCCACCTTGCTTCTTCCTTGGAGAATTCTCTCTTTCTCTGACTTCCTCCTAGTGCAGGCCCTCTGCAGCCTGGCTGTGGCTGTTTTGCTGTCACACACAAAATCCTTTTGCCAGCAGAAAAAACGGAAAGGTTTTGCTTGCCATTTGAGGCCTCGTCCGTGTCAGCCAAA